>JARHVA010000048.1:882500-1027500 GCA_037957365.1 Torreya grandis
TTCACTCCACAAAGCACACACAAACCTCTCTCAAACCTCTCTCAAGTCTCTCTCACACAAGTCTAGAATTCAACAGCATTGGTTCTACTATTTATAGAGCAATCTTGATCAACACCATATAGGTCAGCCATTAGGCATGTATTAACCCTTAATACATCTATCATATGAAGATAAGGCTAAATACAATCTACATTTGTCAGCCATAGCACCTATGGGTTACCTTTAAGTAGCTATACCTTTTAACAAGGTACTTGTAGCTCTTATAGGTCTCATGGAGACCCATTCACCAATTAGGCTCACCCTCGAGCAAAAAATAAACACATGACCACTTCCAATTACATAGGTTCACTCCTTATGTTCCCTAGGACATCCTCAAATAATCATAGTTGTCAAAACACTCATCTACCAGAGTCCAATTAGCTCAAACACTTCTCTATACATACAATCATTATTAATGAAAACATAGTCAACTTATAAACCTTTTTTCATGCTTCATATGATTATAAAAACTTTAAAAATACATTTAGAGCATCCTCATAGAGTCTAAAACACTCCCGAATATCCAATTAACCATGAAACATTGAAACAATAACTACATGAGCTTGAATATCCTTCTTGAGTCACTTGTAGAATATATGCATAAACATAGTCAACTTTGGAGCTCAATATCTATGTTTGTACATACTTTCAAATATTTTAATCCATATATCTAGATGAGTCTTGGAGTCCTCTACCACTTTTATTTTTAATACAATAGTAAATTTGACTTTTATTAAAAATAATGGTCTGAAAACTAGAAACTAGTCTTTCCTTCACAAATTCCAATATTCAAATGGCAACAGTCATAATTAACCTTTGAACACAAAGCTCAAATCATATGGACTCTCAACTTAGGATTAATCTTGCACTATCAATCATGTCCAAGATTTAATTCATATACCACCAAATCCAAACATTAAATAATCATGTTAACCTCATCTCATGCCTTCTCAAAATGTTGACTTAATGTGCCCCATCAATCTCTATGGATCAACAAAGTCTTTATCAAGCAGCGCTCACCATTGATCAAGCTATATGAATGCTCACTTATCATTGGATCAAGATCTTATACCTTATCTAAGATGTTAAACATCATACACCTATCCTCATCTTGGTGCCTCCTGTCTCTTTGGATCACTCATGTATAATCAATCTTGCTCAAGCTTTAACACCTTCAATAATGACAAAGTATAGGAACCCTATCAATAAACATGAGTAGCCATTTTTTATCCTTATTATCTTCTTTTGTGCTAGCCTGCAAGATCTCAAATTTGGATTAGATAATCTCCTTTCATAGGATAATCTAACCATGAGACCCACTTCTCCAATATCTCTCATGTGTGTGAGATATAATGTCATTAACATGCCTTGTCATCAACTTCTATCATAAAGCCAACCATTTCCAAATCTATCAAGAAGACCAACTTTGAGAATCCATAACTTCTTTCATGCTTCATTGCAAAATATCAAATTTAGCACAAATGATCTATGTTAAAAACTCAAAAAACCCATATGATTATTTTTTATTTATGCCTTCACATGTGCAATATATAACACCATAAAGATTCTCACTTAGCTCTTTCTACCACATTACAAAATTGGCTAAGTATGGGAAAACATGGTTAATCTACATGGGAGCCTTACTTTTCATAATCATAACATTTGATGCATTACATTGTATGATCTCAAAATTAATGCAAATAAACTAAGTCAAAAATTAAACAAACCCATATGATTAGATTATCTTGACACCTTCACATGTGAAAGATATAACACCTTTAAAATGCTCACTTAGCTCTTTCTGCCATATTAAAAAGTGACTAGGGGAAAACACAATCAATCTACCTAGGAGCCCAACTTTGCATATGCATAAATTTTGATGTATTACATCACATGATCTGGTATTAAGTGAAAATAAACAAGATATAAGAATAAACAAACCCATATGATTAACTTCTCCTAAAACATCCACATGTGTGATATATGACCTCATCAACATGCTTACTTAGCTCTTTCTGGCCATATTGTAAACTTGGTTGTGGGAAAATTATGAAATCTGATTGAGAAGCCAAATTTGCACCCTGATGTATTTGACCATGATTTGATGCATGACTTGAGATCTGGTACATAACAACTAGGGACTATAGTGATCACAACCATATGACCATATCCCCTTAACTCCTTCACACATGGCAATGGTGACATTATCAAACTACCTACTCATCTTTTCTATCATGGGACCCAAAGTGTTTAGATTAATACTATGATCAACTAGATGAGTTCCACTTGTGCACATAATATTTCAAAGCATGGATCATATCTTATAGGATCCCTTGCACATGTTCAAACCTCCATACTCATCCTTGATCCTTTCAAGCTATGTCAATACTGAAGATCAACCAACCATATATAAATCACATTAGAACAAGCACATTGCACACTTTATCATTCACCATGCACACTTTGTCATTATCACATAGACTATTAAGGATGTTCATCCACTCACCAGGGAACCTCCATTACACCATTATGGCATCATCATTAAAACTCTCCAAAAATATCCCCATTTATCATTGATGTCAACACCCATCAATATAACAATATATAGCTCACCTCTTTCTTCAAAGCACTCTTACACCAAGAACTTTCTCCTCAATAGGAACTTTCTCCCCCTTTGACATAATGACAAAGTGGACATAGATCAATCTTGAGTACCTAAAAATACTATAAAAATAGGAAAGGACCATCTTAGAAATATGATAAAAACTCCCCCTTACCTTAAGCCTACTTCTGCATGTCTTAACAACCACCTCTTAATCTATGCCAACAATATTTTTAATCAAGCATTGAAACCAATGAAGAAATTAAAACACAAAAGAACTAAAACCTAATATCACTCACCAAGTAACATATAAGAGGGACTCCCCTTAAGAACTTTGAGCAATTACACCTTGTGAGCATCTTCATATCTCCACACACCATGAAGAATCATCATGCAGGCTTACTAACCTTCTATCGTAAGACACTTCCATGACCACCAACTATGCATCTACACTATACAAAATAGGAAGCATGCATTGAACCAACCTAATAAAAAATCTTGGAATACTCATACCTTACTATTTTTGAGAAATAAAGCAAATAGTACTCTTCTTCAAACTAGGCATGTCTAGCCTCCTTATAACTCTACCTAAAACTTACAGAGTCCAAAATTTATAGTAGACACAACTTAAAGACCTAAAAATAAATATATGAAACACTCTCATATTCCCCCTAAATCACACCAATTTTCATCACCAAGATCATTATCTACAACATACTTCCTTCACAAACCTACTAGTTAATTAGCCCTCCATATTGACAAAAACTTGAATAACTAAAGAACCACAAAACTGCAAAACTCTATGAATATTTATTTGACCACCCATTTATCCCATTTAAAAAATTAATAATCCTTATGCCTTAGATCATAAGGTAGACCTCTTTTATAGCATAGCCCAAAACCTTAGAATCTCAAAACAAGCATGGTCAACAAACCTCCTTTTGGTCAATGCATACCTTTAAAAATTCATGCACACATAGAGATACCCATCACACACTTATGGACCAATATTTGAGCTTCCATACTTTTGGGAACCCATACATCATATAACACATTTTAGGTTTTCTTTCCCTTGAACCAATAAATAAAGAAAATGGAGAACACTAAAAAATTCTCAATTGACATATACATAGCTTCAAACCTCAAAAAATAGATAGAGCATATTATAAAGAAACACATAGACCTTTTTGAGCACCAAAAAATTATTGATAATACATCAAACTCATTATGGCACTTGGAACCACCCAATCTAACTCTGTATTATAGCTCCTTTACAAACCTTTGAAACAGGGTCATGAACTTATTATTCCTTCTTAGCAAAAGACCTTCTCTTATTTTCATACCTTCTCATCAAAATACTATATGATATCCACCAAGCTTCCTCTAATTTAAATGTGCCTCCTTGAATCCCAGATAGAGACACCCCATTGACATAGAGACACTAAAAGTCCCATAACTCAAGAGACTCCCATATCTCCATATCTTTCTTAGAGTTATAGTCCTGCTTGAATTTAAATAAATCCTTGACTTCATTCTTTTATTCAAATTTATCAATAAATTTTGTCAATATAAAATCTTGACTCTCCTTTATTTTTTATCCTTTTTCCACCTTAGAAAACATTACATCAAGACTCTTGGACTCAATAGAGTTAGTCTTATTAGTCTTTACTACCTTAGGTCTCCAATCCATAGTTTGACCCTTCTTGTCTTTTGCATCTGTCTTACCTACTTGATCCTTGATCTTATCCTAATTTGTAGCATAGCCTTCTAGAGCAAATTTCTTATCAACCTTTAGACTAGAGTGATTAACATCGATAATATTTGGTTTTCATACTTGATTTTATCCTTTCTCAGACCTTCTAAGAGCTCTATATGCTTTGACATACCTTGAATATATCTTAACCCCTTTTGGATAGAATCTATCAATATGTCCACTCTTATGACAACTGAAACAAATAAAATCTTTCATACCTTTTGACATATTTTAACTATGATCAATATTTGTCTAAAGAATACTTCTATCATAGCTCTATAAATGTCCATACTTGACTAACTTCATTCTACAGTCTTTAGCTCTATGACCATACTTATTAAATTTATAACAATGACCATGAAATAAACTAGCATACCTTGAATCATGTCGTTGTCTAATAGACCTTCTTTCATTACTCTTGACCTGATCTAGTTTTTTAATTTTCTTCAAATTTGCTTATCCTAATAGTAAATTAGTCATGCTCATCCTTCAATGAATCTAGCTTGGTTTCCAATTGAATGAACTCGTCCTCTTTATTTCTTATACTTGAAATAGTAGCTGTCAACTTACCTTTGATAACTTGGATAGTCTCTTTATCACTCTTAGATTCTTTAGCCATGTCATCTTTTATTGTACATGCTCACTCTAACAAACTTCCCTCAAGAGAACTGACTTGTGCTTCAAGACCTTTGATCACATTTCTCATCTTATGGTTCTTCTTCTTATATTATTTTAGTTCACCAAGAGCACCCATGAGCTTAGTTTCTAGATCAACTTCTTCTTCACCATCTTGATAGAATTCTTCATTTACAAGTTGTACATTTCTTTTGAACAACTATCCTCTTTTGAACTCAACCTTGTCTTGGAATCTTCTAGCTGAACCTTGAGATCATTGATAACATTCTCATCTTCTCTAGCATCTTTATTTAAATTATATATATTTTATTCAAGTGCCTTAATCATAGCCTTCCACTATTGATTTTATTTCTTCATCTTCTTAGCCATATTTGTACCTACTTAGGATCACCTTCAAGAAATTAGGCTTTCTCTAAAGGACCTACTCTGATACCAATTTTTAGAGGTACAATCCATTGAGAAGGGTGGTGAATCAGTGATGGAAAATAATCCAATTCAATTTCAAAACCTTTTACAATTACTTAAGTATTCAACACAAGCATTCATAAAATATATAGATCGTTCATAGCAGTAAAAAATGAACATAATACAAGATCACATACACAACACAAGGTCTACATGGGAAACCCTCTTAGGGAATAAAAACCACTTTCAATCTTGCAAACACATGGACTATTATCCTATAAGATGACTACAAATAAGAGACTGATCAACTCCTTTAGACCAGTAAACCTTGATCATGTCTTCCTAACCAAAGGTATTTAATGAAACACCTATTTCATAATTAACACTTGCCCTTAATATGATCAACTCCTTTAGACCACCTTCCTTTATTAAAACACCTATTTTACAAAGAGCAATAGCCCTTAAGAAATACCAACTACTTTAGACCCTCCTTTGATAGGAATGTTAGGTTGTGGAGGTAAAAGCTTCACATGGATGCAGACATGGAGGAGGATACTATTGTCACAGTCACCAGCATCGATCAGGCCAACCAACGTCGGTAGGGTACAGACAGGAAGCAACTGATGACGGTCAAAAGTCGGCTGATGTCAGTCACCTCCAGGTAGACAGGGACCGACGTCGGTTGCCTGTGTGGTTTGAAAATGTGACTGTTACGGATAGTTTGTTAATGAATTAAGTGTTTGCATGTTAAGAGCCAATTTTAGACTTGAAGCTGTGGATCTAATTATTGTAATTAGGTGTCTAATTATTGTTTGCATGAGATCTATATAATAGACTCATGGGCTGTATTGTAATTTGTTCTAGTTTGAGTTGAGCAAAGTTAGCTCCTTCTGTGTGTAAAGTGAGCAAGGGTGTTCCTCCTAGTTCCACAGAAGTGCCAAGTGTGGGTGCTAGTTTTGGAGAATCAGAGGGGTTCTTCATGTATGTAGGATCTTGGTCAGCAAGTGTGCATGGATACATTTGGAGATCTACATGGTAAGTAAAATCATTGATCTACAGGTGTATGTGTGTGCATGATCTAGGTTTGCAGGTGTGCAGAACCATATTGATTTGCAGGTGTGCAAGATCAGGGAGGATAATAACACAATAGGGAGCAAGATTAGGTAGGATCTACTTGGAGTATGGTGTGTACTCAGTTGAAGAGCAAAGAGGAAGGCAAGGTAGTTCCTTCCAAAGTAAGATTAGTTGAGTTTCAGGTTGTTATAGGTTTATGGGAGATCTACTTGGAGTGTGTTTTGCACTCAGTTGAGTATGTGTATATACTTAGTGTACTGGCAGTAGTGGATACTGACTGGTTGGAGGTGAACACCAACTCTGTGTTTGAGTTGTGTGTTGGGACCATAAGAGAGAGAGATTTGAGGAAAGAAGTAATGTACACTTGAGGTGTGGGAAGCCTCTGAGAGGTGTGAAGAAGTGGCATCTTCTTTATTGTATTCTTTTTTGGATGAGTATTAATACAAGTTGTGTATTGTCTCTCATATTTTGTGTTGTTTTTGAATTCTAGTTACTTGTTGATTCTAGTTTAATTTCGCATGTAAGTTGCTTGTATATGGTAATCAATTGTGATTCTATATTTTCCAACAAGTGGTATTAGAGCCTGGTTGTGGGTTCAAGAGTCTGATACCAACAAGTGGTATCAGAGCTAAGGTTGCAGGGAGCAGGTTTTGTGTTTGATTACAGGTCACTCTCAGGGGTTTCTGATTGAGTGGGAGTAGAGCAATGGCAAAAGAAAGTACACTAAGAATGGAGGAATTGAAAAGCACGAATGATCACTTATGGTGTGATGGAAAGAAAGAGTAGGTAAAGAAAGATTGTTGGTTGGTAGAAGATCAGCATGAAGGAACTGAAGAAGCAGATGTTGCAGGTGTTGTTGCACAGGATGCTCTGGGATGTTTCTTGGATAAAGTTGAATCTTGGCTAATAGATTATGTTGCCTCTTTCCATGCAGCCCCAAGTAGAGGGGTTGGTGAGCCTTGTCAGATTTTTGGCAAAGGGGAAGTGAAGCTAAAATTTCAGGTGGCCAACACATGGGTGTTGAAGGAGGTCATGCAGGTCCCAGTGTTGAAGATATGGCTAATTTCTTCAGAAAAGTTGGGTGATGAGAGATGCACAAGAACTCTCACAACAGATACACTTGAATTAGCTGGTGGTAAGAAATCAGGTACTCTTTATCTACTTGCTTATATTATTGATTCTTCATCTATTGCAAAGACATGGCTTTGTAGGCTTGGTCACATGAGCAAGAAGGAGATGCATGTTCTTAATAGGAAGTCAGATGTCTTTGATAGACTTAAGAACTAGAAAGCCTTAGTGTTTATGGGGGAGATGGCAAACAGAGATCAGTGGAGAAGGCTGAGTAACTCTGAGCAGAGCAATTTGGATAAGGATTTGATTCAAAGAAAGCTCGTGGGTAAAAAGTCATCACTCAAAGGCAAACACAGGTACTAGCGTCAGTCAGGAGGAACTGACGTCAAACAGACAGGCACTGATGTTAGTCATGTGCAGACCAGAGCTGGTGATGTCAGGCAAGGTAAGACGACATCGGTCAAGAGGACTGACGTCGATGATAGTAAGACTGACGTCAGTCAGGAGGACTGACATCGGTAGCAAGTAGACATTGACGTTGGTGGGGTCGGTAGTCAGGACAGGTGCATGGAACCAACGTCAGTTAGATGCAAATTGTGTGGTGACCAAGGTTGGTCACTATAATATATTTTGAGTGGATAGCAAGCTATCAAGGAGTCTCAAATGCCTATATGGAGGACTAAAGGGGTAAGTAAGCCTCAAATTCATTGTTCCTCTTCTTTATACTCATTACTCACTGTAGAGCAGGAAGGATCCAGGAAATAGTGGGAGCATGGCAGGAATATGATACAGAACCAAATGGGAGATTTGGTAGGGTTTCCAACTGGAAGAAAGCACTGAGAGATGAATGGATACCTTAGTTAAAGAATAGAGGGAACAGACACATGAGATGGAAGGCCAGGTCATATGGTCTTGAGGAAGCTGTAGGACAGTGGTACAGGGTTTGATAGGTGGATGACAAAGTAGGGCTTTAGTCAATGTCAGTGTAACCATTGTGTTTTTCCTTACCAGGTGGATGATGAGTCACAACATTATCCTGTTACTATATGTGGATGGTATGCTAGCTAACAGGTTTATACATACTGGATTTTGCTAAGCTAAGGGTAAGGTTAGTTCAGTGGCATGTCATCAAGAATTTGGTAGCAGCAAAATTCTTTGGCATGAGAGACATGGAAGATCACATGTTGATTTTGTCTCTAGTGGAAGCTGATGTGAATCAAGTGTTAGCGAGGTTCAATACGTAGGATGCAGAACCAGATCACACCAAGGGCTAGACAGTTCAGTATCCAAAATCACATGAGGTCTGGTATAGACCTGAGTTTGCCCAAGCAGTGGGTGCTGTCAGAGAGTTAGGAGCCAATTCAGGGAAGTGGCTTCTCAGGTATTTGAGAGGGACCAGTAGCAAGTATTCATGCTATGTAGGGTCAGGACTTCACTACATGGGTTTGTAGGTTTGGATGTGGCAGGTTACTTGGATGACAGGAGGTTCACCATAGGGTTTTTGGTGGTTAGTCTTCAAGGTTGATCTTGAAGAGGGATACAAGCCAAGATACAGATTAGATAGGGTACAGGTACAGGTACAAGTACAGTGCAATTATTTATCTCTAAGTGGGAGATTGTTAGGTTGTGGAGCTAAAAGCTTCACATGGATGTAGACATGGAGGAGGATGATGTTTTCATAGTCACTGGTGTTGGTCAGGCCAACCAACATTAGTAGGGTACAAACAAGAAGCAACCAATGACGGTCAGAAGTCGGCTTACATCGGTCACCTCTAGGCAAACAGGGACCGATGTCGATCACCTGTGCAGTTTGGAACTACGAGTGTTATAGACAGTTTGTTAACGAACTGAGTGTTTGCATGTTAAGAGCCAATTTTAGACTTGAAGTTGTGGATCTAATTATTGTAATTAGGTGTCTAATTATTGTTTGCATGAGATCTATATAATAGACTCATGGGCTGTATTGTAATTTGTTCTAGTTTGAGTTGAGCAAAGTTAGCTCCTTCTGTGTGTGAAGTGAGCAAGGGTGTTCCTCTTAGTTCCACAGCAGTGCCAAGTGTGGGTGCTAGTTTCGGAGAATCAGAGGGGTTCTTCATGTATGTAGGATCTTGGTCAGTAGGTGTGCATGGCTACATTTGGAGATCTTCATGGTAAGTAAGATCATTGATCTACAGGTGTATGTGTGTGCATGATCCAGGTTTGCAGGTGTGCGGAACCAAATTGATTTGCAGGTGTGCAAGATCAAGGAGGATAGCAACACAACAGGGAGTAGGATCAGGCAGGATCTACTTGGAGTATGGTGTGTACTCAGTTGGAGAGCAAAGAGGAAGGCAAGGTAGTTCCTTCCAAAGTAAGATCAGTTGAGTTGTAGGTTGTTGCAGGTTCATGGGAGATCTACTTAGAGTGTGTTGTGCACTTAGTTGAGTATGTGTATATACTCGATGTACTGGCAGTAGTGGATACTGACTAGTTGGAGGTGAACACCAACTCTATGTTTGAGTTGTGTGTTGGGACTGTAAGAGAGAGAGCTTTGAGGAAAGAAGTACTGTACACTTGAGGTGTGGGAAGCCTCTGAGAGGTGTGAAGAAGAAGTGGCATCTTCTTTATTGTATTATTTTTTGAATGAGTATTAATACAAGTTGTGTATTTTCTCTCATATTCTGTGTTGTTTCTAAATTCTAGTTACTTGTTGATTCTGGTTTAATTCCACATGTAAGTTGCTTGTATATGGTAATCAATTGTGCTTCCGTATTTCCCAACAAGGAACACATCCACCTTAGAATTGATGTCTTCAACATTGAATGATTGATATTTGGATATCAATATTTCAATATATCTAAAGCCACATTTTGGATCACACAACACTCTTTATTGACCAAATCACATTACATACTTTAAACAACACACAAAGATCAATTAGGATACATTACATATCCCAACTAACCCCACTCTTTAACTTTTCACACTCAATGCATCCTTCACAATAATAACTCTATTATAGCCTTTAATAACATGATCATACGGTTATACATACTATCCAAACTCTAATCAATCTCTCAAACTAGCCACCAAGCTCTCATAAACACCAAAAATCCTTCACTCAATCTCAAGACATCCAAAACATCCTTTTGGATCACTCTAGGTCTCTTCACTCATGCTCAACCTATAAGATCACTATTCTACCATCAAAAACATGACCTATAGGTTATATACATAGTCCTCAAACTTATCTTCTCTTTAGCTCATCCTTAGGGCACTCTACCCCTCCTTTTTTCCACAAAGCACACGCAAGCCTCTCTCAAATCTCTCCCAAGTCTCTTTCACACAAGTCTAGAATCCAATAGCTTTGGTTCTACTATTTTTAGAGTAATCTTGATCAACACCATCTCGGTCAGCCATTAGGTATGTCTAAATTTTAATTAGTTCAAACACTTCTCTGTACACATAATCATTGATAATGAAAACATAGTCAACATCTAAACCTTTATTCATGATTTATATGATTGGACAAACCTTTAAAATGCAAGGAGAGCATCTTCATGGAGTCTAAAACACTCCCCAATATCTAATTAACCATTAAACATCAAAACAACAATTTCATGAGCTCAAATATCCTTCTTGAGTAACTTGTAGAATATATATGAAAACACAATCAAATTTGAAGCTCAACATCTATGTCTATACATACTTTTATATCTTCTAATCCATATATCTAGATGTGTCTTGGAGTCCTCTACCACTTTTCTTTTTACTACAATAAAAAATTCAAATTCTATCTAAATTTATGGTCTAAAAACTAGACATTGGTCTCTCCTTTTTCAAATTTAAATATTCAAATGGCAACGATCATAATTAACCTTTGAACACAATGCTCAAATCTTGTGGAATCTCATCTCAAGAGCAATCTTGCACCATCGATCATGTCTAATATTTAATGCATATACCACCAAATCCAAATGTTAAACAATTATCATGTTGACTTCATCACATGCCTTCTCAAAAATGTTGACTTAATACACTCTAATGATTTCTATAGATCAACAAGGTCTTTATCAATCAACACTCACCATTAATCAAACTGTATGAATTTCCACTCATCATTAGATCAAGATCATGTACTTTTGTTCAAACATTAAATTTCATGCACCTATCCTCATCTCATTGCCTCCTAACTCCTTAGATCACTCACACACCATCGATCTTTCTCAAGATTTAACACCTTCAAAAATGACTATGGGAACCATGTCAATAAGCATGAGTAGCCATTTTTTATCCTCGATAACTTCTTCTAAACTAACCTAAAAGATCTCAAATTTGGACTAGTTGATATCCTTCTATAGGAGAATATAACCATGTAACCCACTTCTCCTAAAACTCTTGTGTGTGATATATAATGTCATTAACATGCCTTATCATCAACTTCTATCACAAAGCCAACCATGTCCAAATCTGTTTGGAAGACCAACTTTGATCATCAATAACTTTTGTCATTCTTTAGTGTAAAGTATCAAGTGAAAATTATCTTTATTCAAAACTCAACAAACTCATATGATCAGTTTTTATTTACACCTTCACACGTACAAGATATAACACCATAAATATGTTCACTTGGCTCTTTCTGCCACACTACAAAATTGGCTATGGGATAGCATAGTGTTTCTACCTCAAATTTGCTTTTCAGACTTAAGAAAAAGAAACTAAAAGAATAATGGACAAGGCTTGGGGTACCTGGACTAAAGATTGCGCACTGTAAATCCAGACGCTTGTGGGCACTCCTCTTTGGCTGTGGAGGAATGACACCTGCAAGAAAAAAGAAACTTGGACAAGAAAATGTTAGATGGATAGGCAGTGGGTTGCCAAGCAAAAGCTTGTTCCCGGAAGTGTAAAAACTTCCTTAAGGGAGGTCAACCCACTGCTAGATAAAGATAAATGACTGATAAAAAAAATAGAATGCCAGAATACAGAAGTGACAAAGAAATTAGAAAGGAAAGAAGAAAACAAAATGATTACCTGAAGGAGTTGTAGGACTGATGACAGTCATCGAGGTCAGAAATATCGCCGGCATCGGTTATCTGATTTGCCGGCGTCGGCTATCCTGCCGACATCGGTTGGGGTAGTGACCGGCGTCGGTCGGGGTTGTGGCCTGTAGTCGGGTCTGAGTTGCTTTCTGGACTGTGGACGGGTCTGAGACTGAACGGGGACAAGTTTGGATGGACTGGGGGGTGGTCTGGTTTGGGTTGGGTGCCTGATGCAAGGTCTTCTTGGCAGAGGGATGAGGAAGTTGTCTGTGATTGGATTAAAAGAGGGACAGGAAAGGGGAGGATACACAGAGGACAGGGCCTGAGAAGGCTTTGCAGCCTCTCAAGGGGAAGAACAGAGGGAGTAGGAGACAGCAAATAGGATAGATTACTGAATACTAAATAAATGAAATAAAAAACGAGACTTGCTTACCTTTTAGCTTGCTGAATGAAGAGAGGAGAAGCTGTTGCTGGAGCCACGGAAGACTTGTTGCAAGAAGAGAATACCTGATCCAGAGCCTTTTCACCTGTTGCTGCTGTTGCACGAGGTCAAGACAGAGGAGAGACGAAAGCCAAAGTGCCGAGAGAAGTCTGTTTGCGAGCTCAAGAGTCCAGGGGCTGCAACGGATGCAGAAAGGGATAATGAAGGCTGCCGACGCCGGCAGTTTCGCCGACGTCGGCCGAAGGGTCGCCGACGTCGGCGGTCACAGGATGGGCACAGAGGCTAAAAATAGCCTCTACCCATTCTTGCACGCCGCCGGGCAAGGGGTCATGAGAAGAACGGTCACAAGGATGCCAAAATGGACGAGGGGGGATATAATGGAGAGATTTGGCCTAATAAATGCTAGGGGGAAGGTGGAGGGATTCAAGGGAGGATCCAAGGTGGCAAGGGTAGGGTGGAAAGGGGGCCTTATTTAATTAAAAATAGATGTTTGTTTCCAATTAATAAGACTTAGGTGGGTTAGGGACCAAGGAGGACTAGGAGGGAGAAAGGACCAAGGGGGAGAACCAAGGTGCAGACACGTTTGCGGTGTCTACATTTGCCCCTTTTTGTCTTGTTGGTTGTTCTAGATGAACTGCAAGACAAAAATAGGAGTTGGTTGCCCCAGAAAAAGGATGAGGTGTTCCTTCGCCGACGTCGGCGGTCGCAGGATGGGCACAGAGGCTAAAAATAGCCTCTGCCCATTCTTGCACGCCGCCGGGCGAGGGGTCATGAGAAGAACGGTCACAAGGATGCCAAAATGGACGAGGGGGGATATAATGGAGAGATTTGGCCTAATAAATGCTAGGGGGAAGGTGGAGGGATTCAAGGGAGGATCCAAGGTGGCAAGGGTAGGGTGGAAAGGGGGCCTTATTTAATTAAAAATAGATGTTTATTTCCAATTAATAAGACTTAGGTGGGTTAGGGACCAAGGAGGACTAGGAGGGAGAAAGGACCAAGGGGGAGAACCAAGGTGCAGACACGTTTGTGGTGTCTACATTTGCCCCTTTTTGTCTTGTTGGTTGTTCTAGACGAACTGCAAGACAAAAACAAGAGTTGGTTGCCCCAGAAAAAGGATGAGGTGTTCCCCCCTCAAAGCGATAGTCGAGAGAAGGGAACCGAAGATCGAGTGTCGATTTGACAGAGAAATGGATAGAAGAGAGTGAGAAGTGAGTGAAAATGCTGCAAAAGTCGTGATTGCACGTATGCCACTTCACGGGATGATTGGGTCAAATTTTTGCATGTCGAGGGTCAAGGAGTGCCAAAATTGAAGTAACCGGGCCCCAGCATTTAGTCATCTGCTGATCGGGTCACTCAATCTAAGCTGAAGCTCCAAATGGTCATCGTGTCCCAGGTATCTAGGGCTCAGGAAGTGCTCCCAGAAACACAAAAAAGCCACAAGTAGTAGGGATCAACTGGCTCGCGATCCTATACTTGTGAAGGGTCAAAAATAGTCTGCGAACAATTCTGCTAACCAGCCGTGAGGTAGCATACACGCAAAAACAACCAAGGCAACATTGGCTTGGAAGTGGGTCAAAGAAGATACGCATGATCGCCAATGGTCATTGGTCGATGGATGGATGGATGAAAGGATGCGGCCGAGCTAACCCCAGAAGACCCCATGTCAACTGAGTGCTGCCTACATAGCCCCTGTCATAGGGGCCTCAGGCCGATGTAGTTCTCCCTAAAAGGGAGGGAGGGTCAGAGGGATTGATTGGTCTTGGTCAAAGTTGATGATTGGTCTTGGTCAAAGTTGACGGAGTTGGGCGTGATAAGAGTCAAAGAAGAGAAGGTTTGTCCATCATAGAGACGAACAAACGGGGGTGGTCGAGCTAACCTCAGAAGATGCGGTATCTGAGTGCTGCCTACATAGCCCTGGTCATAGGGCCTCAGACCAATGTAGTTCAGACAAATTGAGAAAATTGGTTGATGATTAGATGTGGTCAAGCATCGAAATGATGAGGCTAAGATGAGGATAAGATGATGCTACAGATGGTGTATTCTGTATAATTGGTTGAGAGTCTTTCATCCCTAGCAAGTTTCCATAGTCGCGATGGATGTATGCTAAAAATGAATGAAGGTCTATTTATGCTTCAGCAAGTATTGGTTTATGCTTAACATAAATTGGGTCTGGTCAGTAGTTTCCATGTGTATTGGTGTCCATGGAAACTATGTGAAATGGACAAGGATGATGCCTGATGTCATGTTGAAAGTGTCGAGGCTGGTTTGAAAAATGTTGAAGTTGGTTTGGTTTAAGGATGAGTCGACAATTGACGTGGCCAAAGCGTGACCAAAGTGTAGAGAAAAGGTGAAAGGCAAATTGCTCTTTCATTGACAAGGACCAGAAAGGAAGCATAGATAGGGGTTATAAGAACAAAAGCCCCATTCATGCATTGCGTCGTTGACCAGTGTGGTGTTAGAACGGTAATCGAATCACTTTGACATTAAAGTGAGCTCGAAGTCCCTTGAGCAGGTGATAGGAGGAGGATAGGGTAACCCAGTTTAAGAGCAGGAATAACCTTGCCCCTTTTATAGGAGCCCCTGAGACAACTACAAGCCAATGTCCGTGACTCGTTTTTTTTTTTTTTTGCGCAAACTGATCAATGCGGGAAGCCTGCATGGAGATGTCATTTGATGTAATGGTCATGTTGCGAAGCTGATCAATGCGGGAAGCTTCTAAAATAGTTGCTGTTTATTGCCAGAGTAGTCATAGCCATCCTTCGAGGGAGTGGTCTATATTTTTGCTTAATAATGTTGGCCTAGCTGTCCTTCAAGGGATCAGTCTAGTAATACAGCAATGATAGTACAGCTGTCCTTCGAGGGATCAGTCTATCTTTTTGATTTGACTTGATTTAGTGACCATGGATATGTTTTGACATCTTGATTTGTATATATTGATAGAAATGAGAGTCGCGGACAAGACTGTAGAAGTTCAAGGATGCCCCTTTTATTAGGACAAAGCATCACTGCATCCTAAAAGGGTTGTAGAGGACTTGTTAAGAGGAATAGGGTTGAAAGGGATGAGGATTAAGAGGAGAAGGATTGCTCAAGGGACGAGCTCAAGTTACGTGTCAAGTAGACGAGTACTCGACTAGCAGAAGAATGGTCGAAGATGCAACGCATTAAGAGGCTCAGGTTCTGGCCGTCCGTCGAGGGAAGATAGACGATAAGTCCCTGACCCATACTTGTGCGTGATGATAAAAGGTCCAAGCCAATTGGGGGCAAATTTGCCTCGTTTACTTCGCTCCATATTGGTCACGTGCTGATTTTCTTTGAGGATGAGGTCTCCGATGTTGAAATCTCGTTCTCACAGATTTTTGTCGTAGGCCCGCTTTATGCGACTTTGGTAGACATGGAGATGATTAAGGGCAGCCAGATGGCGCTCGTCGAGTAACTCAAGTTGAGCTAAGTGATCTTGATGAAAGTCGTCATTGGAGAGAATGTCATGCAGAGAGATGCGGAGAGACGGGACTTGTACTTCGAGAGGTAAGACAGCCTCTGTTCCGTACACGAGAGAAAAGGGAGTAACACCCGTAGAGGTTCGGATGCTAGTGAGGTAGGCCCACAAAGCGAAGGGGATATGAACGTGCCAATCCCTTCCTGTATCGTCGACCACCTTCATGAGAATTTTGGTGAGAATTTTGTTGGAAGCCTCGGCCTGCCCATTTGCTTGTGGGTAGTAAGGCGAAGAAAAGCTGAGTTTGATGCCAAATGAGTCGCATAGTTTTTGGACAGTCTTGTTTTTGAAGGACTTGCCATTGTCGGTGATGATTTTGTGAGGGACACCGAAATGACAGATGATGTGGTTGCTGATGAAGTCGACAATTTTGTCGGCTTTTGTGGAGACAAGAGGAATGGCTTTCACCCACTTGGTGAAATACTCAGTGGCAGTGATGATGGACTGATGACGAAGAGATGAGTGAGGGTTGATCTCACCGATGAGATCCAAGCCCCACTGAGAGAAAGGCCAAAAATCCTGAGCAACTTGCAAGGCGTGGCTGGGGAGATGAAGCAGGTTAGAGTGCTGCTGACACTTGATGCAATGCCGAACATAATCGCTACAGTCTTGATGAAGGGTGGGCCAATAATAACCCAGGCGAAGGAGGCGCTTGGCAACTGAGTTTCCACTAAAGTGTCCACCACAAATCCCGTCGTGTACTTGCTTTATGGCATGAGAAGCTTCAGCGGAGGTTAGACAGCGAAGAAGGAGACCGTCGAAGCCTCGCTTATAGAGAAGGCCCCCTAGCATGGTATAGCGGGCTATGCGCTTGATGAAAGCTCGCCGCGCATTGCTAGAGAGGTTGGGAGGAGTGACAAAAAGAGACAAGTAGTCCACGAGTTGCTTATACCAGTCATCTTGTGGGCTAGAATTGACAGTGTTGATATGGTCGATGTGAGGAGAGATGTATGAAGGCAAAGGTACACGATGCACTGTGACAAAAAGGCGGGATGACGATGATGAAGACGGGATATGCGAAGCAAGAGAGGCCATGGTGTTGGCAAACTTGTTCGTAGAGCGTGGAACAGTCTACAAGAGGTAATGGTCGAAAGATGCCAAAAGAATGCCAGCACGATTCTTATACCTCTGTAAAACTTCATTTTTACAGAGATATGAACCGTTAACTTGATTAACGACGAGCTGCGAGTCACCGAAGATGTTGATAGACTTGATGTGGAGGGAAAGGGCAGTCTGAAGTCCCAAAATTAAGGCCTCGTATTCAGCCATATTATTGGTACAATCAAAGTCAAGCTTGAAAGATAGAGGCATGGGCTCCCCTTCGAGTGGGATGAGGATGACCCCCGCACCCCCACCGAGTTGACATTTGGAGCCGTCAAAGAACATAGTCATCTGGTAGACGGTGTCATCGGTGGAAAGGGTAGTGATAGACTCGTCAGGGAACTCACAGTGTGAAGGTTGGTTGTCGGGAAGAGGGGCATCTGCCAGTTGGTCAGCGATGGTTTGCCCCTTGATAGATTTCTGTTGGATGAATTCGAAGTCAAACTCAGCAAGCAGCATGAGCCACCGAGCCATACGTTGATTCTGATATGGCTTGGAGTGCATATACTTGAGAGGGTCGGTGTGAGTGACGACAAAGGTTTTGTGGTTGAGAAGATAGTGGCGGAGCTTGGTAGCAGAAAAGACTAATGCCAAACAGAGTTTCTCGGTATGAGTATACCGAGTTTCATAGTCGACCAGTGTTCGGCTGATGTAGTAAACCGCTTGCTCGCGATGATGCTCATCTCGGTGCGCGATCATGGCACCTAACGAATGGTCGGTGGCAGAGATATAAAGGTAGAAGGGTTGGTCGTCCTTAGGTGGAATGAGGACTGGTGGAGAGACCAGATAGCCTTTGAGGGCTTCAAAAGCCTCTTGACAGCCCTTATCCCATTTAAAGGAGACGTCCTTCTTAAGGAGGTGATGAAAAGGTTGGCAACGGTCTGAAAGCTGTGAGATGAAATGACAAATGGACTGGAGCTTCCCTTGTAGACTGCGAAGCTGCTTGAGATTGGTCGGGGGCGGCATTTCGAGAATAGCGCGGATCTTGGCGGGATCTATCTCGATACCACGGAAGGAAACAATGAAGCCGAGAAGTTTGCCTGAGAGGACCCCAAAGACACACTTCTTGGGGTTGAGGCGGACATTGTATTGCAGAAGATGAGAGAAGATGATTGTGAGAATGGTCAAGTGGTCGCGGCGAAGTTTGGACTTGCCGAGAAGGTCATCCACATAGTCCTCCATGATTTTGTGGAGGAGATCGTGGAAAATGTAGGTCATGGCGCGCTGATAAGTGGCACCAGCATTTTTCAGGCCGAAAGGCATGACTCGATAGCAGAAAGTCCCCCATGGGGTGATAAAGGTAGTCTTGTGCTGGTCTTCCGGTGCGATCAGGATTTGATTGTATCCTGAAAACCCGTCCATGAGAGATAGCATCTCGTGGCCGGCCGTGAGATCAACAAGCTGGTCAATGTTAGGAAGAGGAAAGTCATCTTTGGGACAGGCTAGGTTAAGGCCGTGATAGTCCGTGCAGATCCGAATCCCCCCAGTTGCTTTAGTAACTGGGACGATGTTAGAGACCCACTGTGGATAATTGATGGGTTGGATGAAGGAGACAGAAAGAAGGCGCTGAAGCTCCTCTTTGACAAGAAGCGCAACGCGAGGATGCATCTTTCGAAGCTTCTGCCTAACAGGCTTAGCCTCTGGTTTGGTGACAATGTTATGGGTAGCAATGGTGGGGTCGATGCCAGGCATGTCGCTGTAAGTCCAGGCAAAGGCCTTGCTATGGTTGGAAAGGAATTGGGCATAGTCAAGCTGCTCCTGAGCGTCTAAAGATTGGCCAATCTTTAAGACGTGAGGAACATCGGAAGAAGAAGGGAGGTTGATTTCAATGGTGGATTCATTTAACATAACCTGGGTCTCGGAAGGGAGGAAACGCTGGACGAAAGAGTCATTGGCACCCATGTAGGAAAGGATGGCGTCATCGTCAACGCAGTGGACAGTGTGAATGGTTGCCGACTCATCCTCTACCATGCTAGGAAAGATGAGAGGGAGAGACCTGGGCACCCCATTGAGCTGATAGGTCAGGGGTTCCAGGCGGATGGTGTTTATGGAAAAAAAAACTAGGAGGGATGGAAACCACCGACTTCGTAGGTGACGAAGGAGAAATGGGCGAGTCTGGAAGAGATTGGTCAATGGTTGGTTCGGGACAAAGGTCAAAAGGAGCCTGAGTGGGGTCATGATATCCCAGGCCATACCGTTTCTTGGCATCGTGATCATTGAGCAGCTCGATGGGCTGATGGGAGCCCTGCTCATAACGTCTGAAACCAAAACCCTTCCATGCACACCTGTGAAGGTAAGTGTGTGCAAAGGCGGGGTTGCCAAGAAACAAGAAATCAGATGTGAAAGGTTGGGGTGAAGAGAGGGAAGTGCCGTTGGTAGGAGCTTGATTAAGCCCCCCATAGACAAAGTTGGTTTGGAAGTGAGGAGGACCATAAGGTACGACCGTCCCGATCCGATGGTCATAATTAGGACTGAGGTGAAGGCGTCCATACTCTTGCGGAGTTTGGAACATGTCGAGGGTCAACAAGCGATATTCCCCAAGCGATAGTCGTTGGAAGATGTCTTCCATGGGGTCTTTGGTCGGCGCTTGAAGAGGAGGGGTGAGGGCAACCGCCGATTGCGAACTGGTCGAAGCTTCCACAGATGGAGGCGGTGCCGGAGTAGATAGTTTGATGGGAATGAGGACGTCGTTAGGACGATAGGTGGTGTTGCAAGTCTTGAAGGGTGAAGGGTCAGCGGGGATGGTATGGACTTGCCCGTCATGCTCAAACTTCACACAACGGTGCAGGGTGGAGGGTATACAGGCCATGGCACGGATCCAAGGTCGGCCCAGTAGAAGGTTGTATTGAAACTCTCCTTCAATGATATAGAAGAGCTCCAGGACTGTGCGTGGACCAACATGAATGTGGAGGATGACTGTGCCAATGGTCGTGGCGGTGGTGTCGTTGAAAGAGCGTAAGATCACGTCAGTTTTGGAGACACAGTTCTTGGGAAGAGCCAGCTGATCAAAGGCATGGGTAGAGATGATGTTGATGCTAGTGCCACCGTCGATCATAACGCGTTTAATGCGTGTCCGATCAACATAGGCAGTGATGAAGAGGGCGGCGTCCTGATCTTCCGTGTTAGATGTGGGAATCTCAAAATCGTTGAATGTGATGGAAGCAACAGGAGACAAGGAATGGACGAGGGCAGCGAGTGGTTGGGGGTCCTCGGGTTGGACCTCCGCTGCCTGCAAGGCTTGGATAAGGGCTTGACGGTGCTGAGGCGAGGTTTGGATAAGGTCATAGAGAGACATCTTCATAGGTGTCTGGTGAAGCTGCTTCAGCATGGAGTCGTGAATTGGTCCAGAAGAGGAAGACGAAGAAGGTTGGGACGCGCCAAGGATAGAAATTTTAGGCTTGGGCGCAAGGGGTGGCTTGACGAAGGGATAGGTCCAAGGAATGGCAGCTTTTTCCTTGGCCTTGTCCTTTTGCGATCTAGTGGTTATACGGATGGCATTGATTTCGAAAATGGGAGGTGAAGAAGGGGTCATGTCTTACTGGTGAGATGTTGACGTGTTTGAAGAGGTTGGACAGGAAGGAGTCAGGGTCTGGTCAAGGGTGTCCTCAAGGAGAAGAGTGTCTTTCTCCATGTGGCGGCGAATGACAGCCTTGAGGGCACAGCAAGTCTCGGTGTCGTGTCCTGGTGTACGATGATATAAACAAATTTTTGTATCGTCGAACCAGGAGAGCTTGGACCCGAGAGGTTGGAAAGGCTTGATGGGCGGAAGGGTTATGTCGGAAGTCTGGAGAAGTCAGCACAATATCGACGAGTATGAGCCCAATAGAGGGTCCGTGCTATTTGATATGCGCGAGGTTGGTGACTTTTGCTTAGGCAAGGTTAGAAGAGGTTTCCGTACCACCTTATGGGTTGATGGCACGGTGACAGATGGAGACGGCTCTTTCTTGATGATTGATATCGCCTTTTTAAGAGAGGGACGACTGGAGATAGGCAGAGGAAGCAAAGGAGGCAACGAGTTTTGGTTGAAGGCCGGAGTGGGAAGGATGCTAGCCAAGGTCGAAGGATGGGGGCCCAAAATGGATGGCAATGGTGACGGAGAAGGATGCATTCATTTCTGCGGTCTGGCAGTCTTCTTTGCCTTGGTTGGAAGACTACTACTGGTCGAGGTCTGGCCTAGGTCCACCTTCACTTGCGGGTGAGTGAGGGAGGAGATAGGACGAACGCCAAATGACTCGATGGGTTTAGACGAGATAGATGCAGGCTTCGGTTTGGACGGGTTTGGTTGAGGTTTGAGAGTCTGGTCTTTGTCAAGAGTCTGACGAGATTCCACCTTGGGAGGATTAGCGGCATGTGATGAGAGGGCGCGGGTATGTTGAAGGACTTTAAGACGCTCCCACAACACCTGAGGCGTCACTTTCCTCGGAGGGAGAAGTTTGATCTTCTCCACTAACTGGGAAAATGGCTGAGAGGAAGATGTTGATGGTTGCGAGGTTGAAGACGAGACGGGTGTAGTGGTCTCAGACACATGGTGTGGTGAAGTCATGATAGATTTAGATGAAGATGAAGGGGAGACAGGCTCTTCCCTGGGTGGAGAAGAAATCGGGGAGCGAGGCTCCTCCAGCGGGTAAGGGGCAGGGATGACGGTGCCCTCTACTTGTGGCTGAGGAGTAGGAAAGGTCGGGTCCTCCATAGGCTGTAGAAAGGAGGATGGTGAGGCTGGAGGTGATGGTAAGGCCGAGGTGTCCTCCAAGATGAGAGAGGTCAATGGAGAACTAGCCGGGGAGAGAGGTTCATCCACATGTGACGGACTGATTGATGGACTAACCTCAAGAGGTTGATTGGGGACGAAAGGAGAGACCGTATTGACTGTCCGAATATTGTGCTCATGATTGACGTCAATTAAGGTCTGGACATTGTTCTGAGTTGGCGGATGATTGGGGAAAGGTTGTTTGAAGATGTCAATGGCCTGATTAGGGGGTGCATTTGGATTGTCTAAGATGAGATCCCCCTTTTCAAGCATGTCTTGTATTATGTTCTTAAAGGTCTTGCAGTTCTCCGTGTCATGGCCCTTAACACGGTGGAAGCTGCAGAAGTCTTGCTCCCTATACCACGCGGGGATGGCGTGTGAGGGATCGAATTGCGGAGGAGGTCGGGCTTGAGGGAGATTGAGGACTCCCTGTTTAAGAAGCTTTTCCAGCACAGACGTATATGATTCTCCAAGAGGAGTATATTGTCGCTGCACGTATCTTTGCTGGAATTGCCGAGTAGCGCTCTGAGATGTAGAGGGCTCAGGCTGATTGGTCGAAGAAGATGAAGGTCTGACAACCACGGCATTAGCTGAAGCCTTGGATTTAGAATTGGATGATGATGGCTTGGCAGAAGAAGAGTCATTGGTCTTAGAGCTGGGATTCTTACTCCACAACTTGACTTTGTTCTCCTCGATGGCACGCAACTCTAGTTTGTGGGCCATCGTGAAGGCCTCGTCAAAAGTGTAGAAGGTTTGAACCCTCAGGGTGGAAGAGATGTGTCGGGCACAGGCTTGAGAAAAGAGTTCAATAAGCTCAGCCTGAGGCAAGGAAAAGGAGAGTTGGTTGATAAGGCCTCTCCATCGAGCAACGAAGTCGGCTATGGACTCGTCCTCGAATTGCCGAATAGAATAGAGGTCCGTGATTGAGACCTTCTTGGTTATGTTGATGGAAAAGTGATCGAGGAAGAGCTGAGCCAATTGTGTGAATGAGAAGAGAGAATGGCTAGGAAGGGAGCTGTACTAGTCAAGTGCAACACCCGAGAGAGACATAGGAAACGTGCGTAAGAGTAACGCATCGTCATGGCCAATGAGGTAGCAGGCGTGTCTGAATGCCCGCAAGTGTTGTTGTGGGTCTTCCTTGTTTTGAAAGCGAGAAAACTTTGAAAGCTCCCACTGGCTAGGATATGGTCTGATTGGGACAGAAGGATGAATGGGCTCGTTACAGATCTGCTCGTATGAAAGAGTGTTGCACGAGCTGGAAACAGAGGTCTCAAGACTGGTCATCTTGTCCATCAGCATCTTGATGATGTCTGCCGACGAATTGACGGGTTGCGCGCCCCCTAAGTTGTAGGGCGCTTGGAAGAGGTTAGAGGAGGTGTGTGGCATAGTCGGTTGTAGAATGTACGGATGACTAATCGCAGGGGCAGAGGTGAAGGCTAAAGGTGGTTGGTTAGAAGACATAGCTGGGCCCGTTGTTGCCACGAGAGGTTGGACTGTGGTAACGGGGGCCAAGGGATAAGAAGCCACCCTGGTGTTGATAAGGGCCAGGGTAGGCGGGATAGAGACGACAAGGTTTTGAAAAGGAGTGGATAGCGGTTGAGCGGGTTGAGGTTGACAAGGGGCCGGAACCCCGGTGGCAGTGGGCCCAATGATAGAGGGAGAGGCCACACCTGGAGGATTGGTCAAAGTCTGGTCAGTGGTCAAAGCGATGGCTTGAATGTCCGAAGGTTGAACTATGGATGTTGTCGATACAGCCGTAGTCGCGACAAGGGAGGTCGGCATTCCGTAGATCGGATTGCCCAAGGAGTCTCGCGTTCAGCTATGCGCGAGATAGTGTTGCAAGGCCTTGACATTGAGGTCCAAGAATCGCTCGAAGTCTTGGTCCCCTTCTTGGACAATGGGAGTCTGCGGCGGGGTTGGACGGGCAGGAGTTCTTTCGGTCTCCGAGTTGAACTCCATTGTAGGCTTGGTCACTGATGGGGTGGACGGAAGAGGTTGACGACTGGCGTGGTCGACAAGAGCCTTGGCTTGGCTACGAGTCAAAACCATGCAAGCCAAAGAAGGTTCAGGTCTCAGGAACTGTGTTGCTTAGTTTCAGAAGACCAGGATGGAGTTTTTGACAGAGAAGGGACAGGTCTCAGGTTGCTAGTTTTGGAAAAAAAGGACAGTGACAGAGACCGACGTCGGTTGAAAAACCGATGTCGGTAGGAAATGAGGCCGACGTCGGTCAGATAACCGATACCGGTAATAGATGAAGCCGACGTCGGTATCAGAACCGATGCCGGTGACAGGAGAAGCTGACGTCGGTGGCAGAACTGATGTCGGTGACTGTGTTTTCCAGAGAACCAAAAGGTTCTTGGAAAAACAAAGAAGAAAGCATCCTCACACACTCAAACAAACAGATGAGAAGAGGAAAATAGAGAAAGACAGACAAGCCTAAGCGATAAATCCTAGAAATTAACCTTAGAAACTTGTGGCTTATGCCTTAGATGAATGTTTAGGGAGATTGGCTGAAAAATGGGTCATAGAAGAAGGCGGTCTAAAGATGGTTTCAGGTGTTGTTTTAGGTGCTCAAAGATCTGTGTTAGGGTCTGGTACGTGGCCTGGTGCTAAGGAGCAAGCTCCCCTCACTTCACGATTCCAGTGGTTAGCTGGTCTCGCTTAGCCAAGATATACCTCGCCTAGAGTTTAGACTCCGCCAGAGAACGGAGTGGGCTTCCCCCTTGGTGATGAAATCCAAGTGGGGTCACCGGGACGGGTAAGGTATCCGCTGGGTGATGAAATCCCAGTCGGGCCTTGTCTCAGGTAAGTTTTATGTGTGTTTTAGTGCATGTGATTCGGTAGTGTAACATCAAGTGTCTACGGTTTATTCAATATGCGCCTAAGTTACTAGATGTGGACTAATGCAAGCACAAGCAGAAATGAAAGTGCAATATGTTTTAATGCCCAAGTCAAAATGTGATATTGTTATGAAGACAAGATTGAGAAAGGGTTGAGAGTATGATATTTAGACTAGTCTAGAATGCAAGGAAGAAAGGTTCGTTTTAGTCCCACTTATAGTGTCATTTGGAATAGAAGAAAGAGACAAGAAGGAAGGAGCCTAAATGCACCTAAATGAATGAAAAAAGAAAAAGGAACCCAGGAGGAACCTAGGGTCCCACCGGGCGTGCCAGAGATGTTTCTACCTCAAATTTGCTTTTCAGACTTAAGAAAAAGAAACTAAAAGAATAATGGACAAGGCTTGGGAAGTACCTGGACTAAAGATTGCACACCTTAAATCCAGACGCTTGTGGGCACTCCTCTTTGGCTATGGAGGAATGACACCTGCAAGAAAAAAGAAACTTGGACAAGAAAACGTTAGATGGATAGGCAGTGGGTTGCCAAGCAAAAGCTTGTTCCCGGAAGTGTAAAAACTTCCTTAAGGGAGGTCAACCCACTGCTAGATAAAGATAAATGACTGATAAAAAAAATAGAATGCCAGAATACAGAAGTGACAAAGAAATTAGAAAGGAAAGAAGAAAACAAAATGATTACCTGAAGGAGTTGTAGGACTGATGACAGTCGCTGAGGTCAGAAATATCGCCGGCGTCGGTTATCTGATTTGCCGGCGTCGGCTATCCTGCCGACGTCGGTTGGGGTAGTGACCGGCGTCGGTCGGGGTTGTGGCCTGTAGTCGGGTCTGAGTTGCTTTCTAGACTGTGGACGGGTCTGAGACTGAACGGGGACAAGTTTGGATGGACTGGGGGGTGGTCTGGTTCGGGTTGGGTGCCTGATGCAAGGTCTTCTTGGCAGAGGGATGAGGAAGTTGTCTGTGATTGGATTAAAAGAGGGACAGGGAAGGGGAGGATACACAGAGGACAGGGCCTGAGAAGGCTTTGCAGCCTCTCAGGGGGAAGAACAGAGGGATTAGGAGACAGCAAATAGGATAGATTACTGAATACTAAATAAATGAAATAAAAAACCAGACTTGCTTACCTTTTAGCTTGCTGAATGAAGAGAGGAGAAGCTGTTGCTGGAGCCACGGAAGACTTGTTGCAAGAAGAGAATACCTGATCTAGAGCCTTTTCACCTGTTGCTACTGTTGCACGAGGTCAAGACAGAGGAGAGACGAAAGCCAAAGCACCGAGAGAAGTCTGTTTGCGAGCTCAAGAGTCCAGGGGCTACAACGGATGCAGAAAGGGATAATGAAGGCTGTCGACGCCGGCAGTTTCACCGACGTCGGCCGAAGGGTCGCCGACGTCGGCGGTCGCAGGATGGGCACAGAGGCTAAAAATAGCCTCTGCCCATTCTTGCACGCTGCCGGGCGAGGGGTCATGAGAAGAACGGTCACAAGGATGCCAAAATGGACGAGGGGGGATATAATGGAGAGATTTGGCCTAATAAATGCTAGGGGGAAGGTGGAGGGATTCAAGGGAGGATCCAAGGTGGCAAGGGTAGGGTGGAAAGGGGGCCTTATTTAATTAAAAATAGATGTTTATTTCCAATTAATAAGACTTAGGTGGGTTAGGGACCAAGGAGGACTAGGAGGGAGAAAGGACCAAGGGGGAGAACCAAGGTGCAGACATGTTTGCGGTGTCTACACATAGTCAATCTACCTAGGAGCCCAACTTTGTGTAAGCATAACATTTGGCGTGCTATATTTCATGTTCTAGAAATTATCAAAAATAAACTAGGTCAAAAATTGAACAAACCCATATGATCAAATTATATTGACCCCTTCACACATGAAAGATATAACACCCTTAAATTTCTCACTCATATCTTTTTTCCATACTACAAAATTGACTATGGGAAAACACAATCAATCTACCTAGGACCCCAACTTTGTATATACATAACTTTTGACATGTTACATCACATGATCTAGAATTAAGCACAAATAAACTAGTTATAAGAATGAACAAACCCATATGATTAACTTCTCCTAAAACATCCACATGTGCAATATCTAACCTCATCAACATGCTTACTCAACTCTTTTTGGTCATAATTTAAATTTGGCTAAGTATGGGAAAACTGTGAAATTTAACTGAGAAGCCAACTTTGTACCCTCATATCTTTGATTGCAATTTGATGCATGACTTGAGATATGGTTCATAATAACTAGGGACTAAAGTTATCAAAACCATATAACCAACTCCCCTTACTCCTTCCCACATGGCAATGGTGATGTCATCAAATTTTTTACTCATCTTTTTTGCAATTAGACCCAAAGTGTCTAGATGAAAACTATGATCAACCAAATGAATTCTACTTGTGCAGACAAACTTTCAAAGCATGGATCATATCTTATATGACCCCTTACACATGTTCAAACTTCCATAATCATCCCTTATCCTCTCAATCTATTTCAATACTAAAGATCAACCAACCATACATAAAGCACACTAGAACAAGCACATTGCACACTTTGTCATTCACCTTGCACACTTTGTCATTGTCATGTAGACTATCAATTCTCTTAACCAAGGAACCTCTATGACACCACTATCACATCATCATGACAACTCTCAATTAAGTAAACCCCCTAATATCTCTACCAAATTGAAAGTGATCATAATGAGCTCAGTGAATAAGTCCATGCATATAAAACAACTATAGAATTCTGAGCATGACTAAATGTTTAACCATGTAATCTAAAATTGAAGTCTTTTTTTTTAAAAGTGTCTTAAATAATTAAAGTCAACACCACACAAAACCTAAATTCTTGAATCTTCTTAATTATAATTATATTTTAACATTATAAATAATAACATTGACTTTGCACAATAATCATATCTTGTTCAAATTTAAACCCCACTTTGCTATTTTAGTCAAATTAATAATCATCTAGCACACAAATTAATCAAGTCCCCCCCCTTTTATTTATAACAATGTATTTTTTATAAATCACATGTCCCCCACTATCACAACCTATTAACATTTAGGGTAGGAAAGATCATTTGCAAAAATATTCACACACATTCCAAAGATAACAATTTCATACTTTGCATCACAGTAAAGACATTAAAAGATTCCAAAGCATAAGCTATGACAACATAATAACATGAAGTAAGTTAAGTAAGATAACATACAATAATTTTAATATTACAATTTCAAACACACAACTAGGTTAGGGTATGGTACCAACATGAAAACCAACTATTTTCAAATGCATATAGAATATTAACAACTAAAAGTGTACTATAAACCATTTAAATTAATAAATGATTAAAAAGCATCTTCTAGTCTATGTTGTGTGTAAGGTTCATGTTTCCACTCTATCATCCCCTTACTGCTTCCATCTACTCCACCCTCTCTGATGATGCTCTCCCTCTATCATATTCTAAGGGATAGACTCCATACTATATCCACCTTGAAACAATAAAGTTAGTTAGCCTATATCAAGATAAAATCCATAATATACTCCTTTACTTAATTAAGTAATAATGATCATTATTTACATAACATACAAGTATAAATAACTCAACAAGTTAATGATCATGCAAATAAATAACATATAATTGTCCATGTGTGTGTGTGTGTGTGTGTGTGTGTGTGTGTGTGTGTGTGTGTGTGTGTGTGTGTGTGTGTGTGTGTGTGTGTGTGTGTGTGTGTGTGTGTAATGTATGTATGTACACACACACACACACACACACACACACACACACACACACACACACACACACACACACACACACAGATCCAACTTATCAAAATATAAATTAGTCAATCATTAACAATAAAATCCACAAATCAATAGGTTAAAATTTTTAGAGAAGAATCAGGATGTAATACTATGTGCACCTGGCTACTTGTTTCTACCTCATGCATTTCTCAACTTATTTTCCTCTTGTGTGCTTCATCTATTTTCTCCACATTGTCCCCTAGTGCCTGGTGTTTTATAAAATTTTGGGAACTAGGAGAATCTCAGGCCTTAATTAAACAAACTACTATGCAAAATCAAAATGCAACAGATGTGCTACAAATGACTTAAAATGATTTAAAATTTATTAAATTTTAAATATACTAAATAATTAAAATACAAAGTAAAACATAAAATTATCTATAAAAATGAGAATAAAACTATTTCTCGAGTTGAAATTGACATTGAGACTATGTTGAATGAGTGTTAACCCAGAATAAGAGTTGGCAGGTCTTTTGGATAAGATCATTATAATTAGATAATAGAACAATCATTTTTCCCCTAGAGAGCATCAATGTCGAGCAAGTAAAATATGTTTGAAAATTTTGGGGTATTTTCACCTTCACTTGTGTGTTTTATGGACTATATGGGAGATTTTGATCTGATGTGAAAATAATTATTTATCCACTCTTTCACAGGAAACCCTAACTCAATGACATAAGAAGATGAATATAATCACAGAGTAAAAGGGGTTAGTTGTTTAATTTATTTTTGACCTCAACACCCCATTATATTGAGGATCTCATACATATAAATACTCTAAATAGGGATCAAACTCCATGTATTTATCTCATGCCATGGTGGTGTGTGTGAAAGACTAGAGAAAAATACTAGATGTAGGTGCAATCCTGATGATGATTAAGTGCTTTAACTATGAATTATGACCTTTAAAAATCATTCAAACTTTAGCTTAGGTATAATAAGGTTGTATGTAATTATAATTGGGATGAATTAGTAATTTTCTCTCAATGTGCAATGATAATTATTGTTTATTCAATGTGGAATCCTCTTGTGTGAAAAATAGTTTTAAATGTGGCCTTATCGATCTATTTTTAGAATTCTTTTATATGGGGATTTGTTAAACTTACAAGCCAACCCTTTTATGAATTTCAATTTTATAAATTAGGTATTATTTAGAGGGAGGTCAATATTTATGGATATATACAAGAGAGTGATGTGTTGCTACCTAATTAGGATGTTGTTGTCTATGGAGTGAAAACAACTAATTTAAGTATCAAGAATAATATATGGGTGAGCTTGAACTTCTTTGACTGAGGAATAGGGACATTCCAGAGTCATTGGTTTGATTATAATAATGACTCATCCATGTGGAAAGTGAAGGAAAGTGGTCAAAAGACCTTAGAATAATTCATGAGCTAATTGTGTAAAAAGGGTGGTCACTAAAGATTCTACATTTTCCCCCATTTTATTCTAGTAATGCATCAAAAGTGAAAGTACTTGAGTAAAATGAAAAGTGTGTACCTAAACTTATCTATGAAGTGTAGTCTTGAATGTAGGCCACAATATTGAACTATGATTCATGTGATCCTATGATAAAACATGTATAAAAATTAGTCCTTACTTAAGATGAATATTAAGAAGTAAAGATAAGAAATGTATAGATGTAATGAAAAAGAATGGATACACCTGATTGGGTACATAAATAATTATGTTTTATTGGTTGTGCAAAATTGTTGATTGTAGAAGGTATGACCCTTATATATTTCATTTACATTGAAAAACATAGATTAGACTATGCATGACCCAATACTAATTGGTATAAGAGGGTGATTAAGAACTCAATATGTGCTTATCTTCATAATTGTATACCCAAATTATTGAATTAGTTTTAAATCATTGTATGAATTCTATTAGATTGTTTTAGTGTAAAAATTTGAGTAAAATTGGTGAAAAAAGGTGAGACAACTAATGTAAATGGAATAAGTCTTAACTAATACAAAATTAGTGAAAAATTTTATTAAAATCTAGGTCTACATCATGTATAATAAAAAGTATTGTCATTCCATCTATAAAACTAGTGTTAAAATTGAACGAGGAGGTAGTCATATGTTACCCATATACCCCTAATATTATATCTGATGTACATGGATTATGAGACTGAGTAATAAAAACTAAATTTCTAAGTAAAAACATGCATGATAACCTAGAACACATTCCAAACATGATGTCCTGAAATTGAGAAAATTTTAGAAAAACTATGTATTTTTATAGAAATTAAAACTGTAAACCTATTATTGATTATTTTGTATTGCCTAAAATTTTGTAAAATTTAAAAATGACTATTTTTTACCTACTTAAATAATATTAGGGTGTGTTCTTATCCAAATGGAGTGATCTTGTCTAAAATTATGCTTTGTATGATTTATAGGTATGTTTTGTGATCCATTGTGTTAGCTCTACAAAATAATGCATATATACTATATTATAGGGGCATAGACTCTAAGACAAGCCACTATGTATGCCCCCTCTTTTGAGGTGATTTTTTGAACTTGCATAATAAATTAACTCATGTAAAATATGTAAAATTGAGTAATAATTATACTATGGAGAAGCATGGAATCATCATATATATAAATTGAGAATAATAGTAATGTGAGATGCAAGTAGAAATAAGCATACATAGTGACATTTTCAAGATAGATGTTAGTATATTTGGCACAAAGATAAGTGACCAAAATTTAGTACTAAAATCTAAAAATAACCACTTGGGGAGAGATGTATGATATCTATAATGGAATTTAAATATTAGGAAGATGCATGCTTTTCATCATAGCATCATAAATTGAGTAAACTAAGCAAACAAGTTTCATGGTCAGATGCACACAAATAAAGACTACACACAAAGCACACAAAACATGCAAGAGAAGACTAAGGCACCACATACAAGGGTCATGTTAAAATTTTACTCAAACACATAGAAACATAAAATGAATCTTAGATCCATACAAAAGGACATGTTCAAATGTCCACAATCCAAATAGAGAATACACACAAGACATGAAGCATGAAACCAAATATGAAAATCATGCATTAATACATGTAGTTGATCAATATAAATAATTATTAACACTAGTAGATTAAGTGACTTAGGTAATCATTAAGATATCAATTTTTAATAAGTGAACTATATCGATATATGCTATGTCATATAAATAATTTAGGTATGAAAAATAAAGGATAGCCAAAGAAGGATAAAACATGTATAAAATATTCCCCCAATAAGCTTGTTGATGTATAGACAAGCTGAAAGAGGAATGTGCCTAGTTTAGATATAAGAAATGATATCCTATTCTTAATGGGATAAGAGTGGGATAATATGAAAACAACATGGTATACTCCTATCTGAATAGGGTGTTCTTGTCTATTAATAGTTTTTAAGTCTGAGGTAGTGAAATAAACTATAACTATATCTAGGTATGGCATCATGCATGATCTACAATCACTCATGTGCACTTATGAATAATATATGATATGAAACTAGATATAAATAAGTATTGAATAATTGTGCATAATTTAACTGATATAAATGACCTAAACATAAGCATGTATAGGTCCAGATTTTAATTTTTTTGGAATATTTGATTCATTTGTAATTTTAGAATAATATTATGACTAGAAAAAGTTATATTCACAAGGAAAGGATGATATTATAAACCCAAAATCTCATAAATGGGATGCCTCTATGTAGGCCATTATCACATGTGTTGTAATCCTCACTTACATTGGCATATTCATCCTACAAATTATTCTTATCATTCCATTCATATTTTTTATATTCAATATCATCATCAAAAGAGAGAACCACTTTATGAGATTGTGCTTAAGATTTTGATATGACATTATTATCATATTTTGTATCTAGATATGTAAAACCAACTTCCCTATACCATGGTATTAACTTTATTGATTTCTCTTGTGCAATATGTATTGTATCATTTTACTTTAGTGATATTCCATTACTTGTATCTGTGTGTATTCTAGCTGAAGATATGTTTTATTTTTGATACATTTTTTTGTAAATATATTATTTATTTATAAAATTATTTGACCTTGACTTCATGATCAAATGATATGTAACTTTTTTTATTAATCATTTCTCCTATTGATTTTAACCATGATCTTCCAAGCACAACATTGTGTGCTCTTGGATTTAAAATAACATGAAAATTAATATAACACTTTTTTGAATCAAATTAAACTCTTAACTTAATTTACCCAATACATGTTTTAGATGAACTATTTTGATCCAAGTGTTGAATATTATTTCTAAGAGATATAAGAAATGACATAGAATAAAAACTTATTTCTTGATAGTCCATAACCTTGACATCTGTAAATAAATTTCCATCTATATGAGCAATGATAAAGAAAGGCTCTTGATATGAGGATAATTATAATTTCCTCCTTTTCAACCACATTTGAAACTTTATCTTTGATTGACATATCTTTCTTTATAAACTCTTTTGTTATAACCCCTCTTTTAAATATGTTTTTTATTTATCTTAAGTTTGATTGTATAGCTTCTCTTTTAGTAACTTTACTTCATATTGATATAACATTTGTAACCTTTGATTTTCAAATTGTTTCGTTTGTAATTTTTATTTTTCATCTCATGTCTATTGTAATCTTTCTTTATCTAATTTTTCATTTTGAATCTTCTTTTTCTCTAAATTGTCCTTTGGTATCCATACTTGTTATTAGTGTTCTTTTTTTATTGATTCTAATTTTTCCACTTGTTACATTATGGGTTGTTTGATTTATGTATGTTATATAGGATCACCACCATCAACAATACTTATAATTTTATTATTGAAATTCAAAAAACTATATGTGTGATGCCTATGAATTCTATGATGTCCATAATAGTATTTTAATCTCCTTAAACAATGTATAGGAGGCAGTTTGATCAAGTTGTTTTAAATATTTTCTCATAAAATCTCAATTTAACTCTTATTATCCTTTTTAATAATTTTTGAATCACTTTTTTTTATATGTATCTCATCTTGATATGAAATCTTGTTATTTGTAAAATTGCTAGATGAAGATAAAAAGACATGATTAACTCTAGCACATTCTAGATTATTTGCATATGCAACCTGATTTTATGATGATGTGATATTTGAGAGAAAATTATAATAATTATTTTGAAACTCTTATATTAAATTTCTCATAGTTGGATTATAGTATTTCAACTCCCCCAGATCCAACTATAATTTAGTCCAATCCTAACATAGTTTCAAATATCAGTATCACTCAGACTCTATGACTAACAACTAGAGATCTTTTTGGATAAAGTTATTTATGTATTTATGCATGAACAAATAACTAGGATAAGACTCTTTGATTTTTTAAATATACACATAATCTACATGACTAGATAGTCTTATTTTAGAATTCAAATAAGGTTTGAGGATTATCCCATCTAGGAGTTATATAAACATGTCTTGTATATATTATTTTTTAGGAGAAATTTTGGTAATTAATGCAAGTAAAGAAAGTTTTGAAGACTATTTTGTGAGTTTGTGTGAATGTTATTTTCTAAAATTTATGTGATTCATTGAATAATTTACATTAAATTGATATAATCTATGATAGGTTAAGTGCATTTTTTCCTACATAGATAAGATTGAACAAATTTTTAGTTTTATCACTTCCTTAGTGATAGATCATATTTATAATTTTTTATTTACATGGGATGTGCTCAAAAATATTTTACTAACAACATATTTGATTATGGTCATTGAATCTCACTACAATTATTTCCTTAGACTCTTCATTATGTTATGCTTTTAACTAATTTGTAACATACATTGGTTCTTGACATATACTTGGCCTAGTGTAGTGAGTCATCTTAGAAGATTTTAATCTCCCATTAGATCATAGAGCCCCCTCTTTTTTTTCCTTACCCTTCCTTCTTTTTTTACTTTTTGACAAACTCACCTTAGGTTAGATCCATCCATCCACCTCAAGTAAGATCCAAACATATTCCATATCCGAGCCATCTATGGTTAATAACCACTTCACTCATTACTATTCCACCACATGGTTATTTATAAAATTGAGACCTAAAACTAGTGCCCTTGAGTTAATCTTTCACCAATCCAAAAACTTTGGGGACCTTTCCATAAGAACCTTTGATGTGCATGAAACCTATATCAATGGGTCTTATTTGGTTCTAGAATGAGGGCACATAATATTTTATTCTTAAGATTCACTTGAGTTATGTACATTGGATCTTCTAGTAAAGACCTAGATCAAATAGAGGTGTCCCTATGAGATTGATTACATAGCCAAATTCACTGACATAAGGGAACCAACCTCAATGTTTTACTATGGATTGGCTAGTCAATTTAGTCATTATCATATTAGGTGTCATCCATGATCTACCCAAGAACCTATAAAAGTATCTTGTTTCATTCTCTCCTTCTAGGGGATGAACTACATAGTAACACATGAAATATTTTAAAATTACTCTAGGGATGCTAAATGTAGTTCATTAAAATGTTACATGCATGTTACTCTTATTCACACTATAAGATGTTGCATATGACTAGTTCCTCAACCTTATAGAGAGATCAATCACATCATGGGCCCAATGTCATGATAATTTTATGGCACAGTATGGACAAGGTTATAGTCCTATCATGATATACCAACATTTTGATAGCATGATAAAGGAATCCAATGAACCAATTAGATCTTCAATGCAATATTTCAAAATATTTATAGTTGTGTGGATGTTGCTAATATATTTATGTTTCCTTAACACTTAAAATGTTTAAAAATGCCTTGGATACTATAACTATAGTATTCCTACATAGAGATCTAAACATTAATAACTTAACAAATGTCTATGTTGAAGCTATTAACATTGATAGGCAGTTGAATCCTCAATTACAATCCATACCCAATATTTATCCAAATTTCTCAAGCTTAAATCCTATTCCAAATGAAAATCATAATGTCATATCAAACAATTAGAACTACGTCTTCATTCAATTGCCTCTGACTCATATTGCATCCAACTAAAACCATAGTTTTCTAAATAATCCTACACATGGAAAATAAACACAATCATAACCAATATTTGGTCCTAGTTAATGCTTCTTCTACATAATGGACAACATCTAATTCCACCAAAACTAAATTAGATGATATCGTATGCATGGTGCAAAAACTTAGCAATGAGTCTTTAAACATGTTAAAAATACCTAGGAAATATTGAAGGGGAAGTAGCCAATAGAAAATTTTCATTCCAAATATATAACAGACCATTCAACAAGCTAGATAATAATTCAAACCCTCAACCTAGTATATTGCCTAAGATGAATGTTTGTGAGGTATCTTTAACTAACTAGTGTAGGGTCCATCGCACTACCCAACATGATGAGCTAGACTACATATAATTTTATACTACTTTTGAACTATTTCAAAAGGAAATGTAAATATATGATGTGGTCCCAAATCAACCTAATTCATCCATAGTTGGTTCCTCTAGTACTTCTAGTACAACCATGGCATTTGAGACCTATGATTTCACATTCCCTATTGCAGATGAAAATGAGCTAGAAGATAACATATATGACATTCAATATTTTTAGAAATTTCATAGGAATAATTATAATATAAGAAATAAAAATAAATATCCTACCACAACTTCCACACCTCCAAATAATGGTGTAACCATTCCTCTTGATGTAAATGCTAATAATAATATACCTCCTCCTAAAGGGAGTGATCAACAATATCAAGTTGATACACACACCAATATTAGATATATTATAGTTGAGGATAAGAATAAAATTAAGGCTAATATTAATCTTAATGATCTAGACCAAATTACAAAATAAGGAGAGTTTTTTTCTCAAATCTTTGACTAGTGAATTGTCCAATGACAAATCAAAACTTACACATACAAATATGGTCTTGTACAAGATAAACATGAGGTCCCACACTTTTTTTTTACTATAATAATCTTTGGAAAGAATTTTTTTAATTTCATAGTTGACTCAAGTGACTCAACTAATGTAATGCCCATGGGAATATGCAAAATACTAGGGTTAACCCCAGATAAATCCAAAAGAGTAGTCTTATAGCTAGATAAATATTTAGTCTCAGTTGTTGGAGAATTATTGAATGTCTACATGTAATTTGCCTTTTATCCATGCATCCAATAGTATATTAAAATACTCATTATTGAAATACCTAAGGCTTATGGTTTACTTTGAAGTCGTTACTAGTCAAAAACATTGAATGGATGCATGGCCATATATTTTTCACACATGTGGATGTCATGAAATGGAGTAGCCAATTACATCAAGGTTAATAAAGAACCAAAAATGAAGCATACAATTAAAAAATATGATTCCAAAAATGAGAGAATTAATGGATCTAATTTAGACTTGTACATGATCTAATAGTGTTTACATAGAACACTTAAACAGATTCAAACCATAATATTTCATTTTGCTATTAATTCTAGACACTCTTATTAATCAATCATTCAGTAGTTACATGTATATAGGAAAACCATTCCTATGTTTATCAAGATTATCTCTCCATTAAATTCTCACCCAAATCCCAATCTTCTATATATGATATATTATTATAACACATTATCAATATATCTCAACAAATAAATATTCCTATCTATTATTGTAATATTGTTATCTAACAATATTCAAATAACTAACTATTACCAAATATTAACTACCACATGAATAGTATCCTCAGCATTCACCCTTTAGTGTGAACATGGGGAGAATGTATCCATATACTATAACTAACCCATACTCATGATCCCTCATGATGGTTTTCAATGTGGTAACCCTACAACCTTAATAATTGATGGATTTCAATGTGGTGAACCATCAACCATGACTACAAATGGTTTTTGAATGGGTAACCACCAACCACAACTACAAATGTTTTCTAATGGGTAACCATGACTACAAATGGTTTTCTAGTGGGTAACCATGACTACAAATGGTTTTCTAGTGGGTAACCACCAGCCACAACTACAAATGGTTTTCTAGTGGGTAACCACTAACCACAACTACAAATGGTTTTCAATGTGGTTAACCACTAACCATAAAATCATGAGGTTACATATTTATTTTATCCTCATCACAAACATGCTAAAAGAGCAAATACAAGGATATAAGTTCATGTTTTACATTCTTTGAAAAGGCATGCATTATCTGTTCTTGTTTTGGAAATCATACAACAAATAAAAGTATATACACAACACACTAAATATGTCATCAAAATAAGTACTCAACCTCATCCTTAATGACTAATGATAGGTCACAAGTCACCTCGATCCTCCTATGCCTCCTCCTCCAATTTATGAAACTACTTACTTAGCTGATAAAGATTTGAATCTTAGATGAGGAGGAACTCCTCCATAATCTGGACGTCATGTAGAAGTGAAAATGCATCCGTTACTATTTTTTGACATTTTTATGACTTGATTATGGACCCTAGATAACATGACTCTTTTTCAATTTTGACTCATAAAAAAAAATTATTGATTTTACTTTTGACAAAAATGCCTCTAGGATTTTATCTATCTAATAAAAAACTATTTTAGACTATATACAATGACTTTAATAAACATAACTTAAATATAAACATTGACACAGACTTGACAATCTTAATATAAACTTTATTAAAGTGGACCAAAAACTTAAATAATCCTAATAATACAAATTAATAGACTTAAAAGACACTTAAAGTGACTATTGAAACCAATTAAACTCACCTAAATAAATGACATAATAGATTGTTAAAATAACAACTTATCTAAAAAAACAAAAATATAAAATACTGACTAGCAAAATAGGTGAGAAAATCCACAAATGTGATAGGTGACTTGCATGGTAATAGAAGACTATGTTCAAGTAAAGTACAAGAAGATAAATTGGTAGTGGCTAAAACTTTGATGTGTAGCCAATAGATTATTATAATGGTGTTTGGAAGGCATAGTGGAGAGAACCATTACAACATCTAGATATGGACAAGAATAGACCAACATTCATGAATGAATCAGAAACAAACAAGTAGGTGGTGTAGAGATGAATATCTATGTAGATTTTCACATATATGGTAAGTCATGGATGGATGGTTTAACTTGATAGATATAGAACTGCATAACTAAGTGATTGATAATGTCTCTGGATGACAGCAAAGGTGCAAGAGGGTTTTAAATGATAGACTACTTTATGATTGGTATCATGGATCTCTATGACTAATTGGTGGAGGATTGAGCATTCAAAATGATGGATTGATAGGGAGTATGAATCCATGCTCTGAATGTAACTACCAACTTGGAGGTAGTCAATGCATAGTCTTCAAAATGAAGTCAAGATAGAATCTCATTAATAATTCATGAACAGATCTATTACCACATAAAGTCCATTCTAAAGTTTGATAATGGGATGATTCATGCCTAGAGATGGTCAATGCCATGGGATCAATCTTGGATCAAATATATACTATATGAATAGATTTAAAATACATGAAAATAGATATGGTAGTTAGTTAATCATATTGGTCTTCTATTGCATTCAAGCTCTGACAAGAGTCATGCTTCCACTGTGTATAGATATATCTCAAAGTACTTGGACCACCACATTATATTCCTTGAAAACATAGACCTAGATTACTCATAAAAAAATTCACAGGACTCTCATTGTAATGAATGATGAATAATGGCTCTAATACCAAATAATGGATCTAGTTTAAACTTGCATAGGATTTAATAGTGTTTACATAGAACACTTAAACAAATTCTAACTATAATATTTCACTCTTTTGCTAATTATGCACACTCTTATTAATCAATCATCTGGGTGTTACATGTATATAAGAAAACCATTCCTATATTTATGGTGATTATCTCTCCATTAAATTCTCACCCAAATCCCAATCTTATATATATGATATATTATTATAACACATTAACAATATATCTCAACAAATAAATATTCCTATCTATTATTGAAATATTTTTATATAACAATATTCCAATAACTAACTACCACATGAATATTATCCTCAACCAGAATAAAATTTGCTTCTTCACATGTCAGGGTTTACACCTTCACAATAAAGCTTGAAAAACATGTTAGAAATATTGTCATTGATGTCAAAGGTCTAGCATTATTGGTGATAAAGGCCCCATTGCATTTAATGTTATTTGTAATAAATATATCTTGGCTAATATGGGTTAATATTTATTTAATATTCACGAATATATTTTTGGTTGCATATGAGACAAAAGAAGGGCCCATGGAGAAGTCAAAGAGCCATGGGATAAAAACAAAAGAAGGATGGGACGCATTTTCCCATGAAGAGTCATCTTGGGTAATTCCAAGAGTGACCAAGTGAAGACAAAAGAGGAAGGGCACAATTTCTCATGAAGGGACACTTTAAGGAATATGAAAAGTCACCAAGATGGGGACAAAAGATGAAAGGACATTTTTGGTCATGAAGGGTCACCACATGACTTTTCAAAGGCTTGAATATGAAGGGTCATATAAGTTTGCACCATTTTCTATGAGGATTGAAGGGTAACAAAGGGGGAAGGCCAAAGGTCATTTGGAAAGCTATAAATAAAGGCTTGAGAATCCATTTGTAAGATGAGAGATAGAGGTTGATTTGATATTGTAATATCTAGCTTAGAAGAGAAATTGTGAGAGATGAATATGATTTGTATTTGTTATATCTAGCTTAGAAGAGCAAAGGTGAGAGAGAGGAAAGAGATGTTGTATTAATCTATCATTTGTTGAGATAGCAACATTGAGAGATAGGTGTGTGGTATACACAAAGGGGTTGGTGCTCCTATGGGTTGGTGCTCGGTAAAGGGGTTGGTGCTCATGAATTGTTGCTAGGTTGGTGCTTAGCAAAGGGGTTGGTGCTCCTGTGGATTGGTACTCATGAATATTAGTTGGGTTGGTGCTCATGTGGCTTGGTGCTCACAAATAGTTGTTGGGTTGGTGCTCAGCAAAGGGGTTGGTGCTCCTGCAATCTTGGCTTGCAAATATTTTTTGGGTTGGTGCTCATTCATATACTTGAGAGTTTTCTCTATGGTTTTTCCCACATTGGGTTTCCACGTTATATCTGGTGTCTCTCTCTATCTTGTGTGGTGTTTATTGTTTGAGTTTTATTGCATATCTTGAATGTTTGATTAAGTGGATTTTGGATAAGGGAAATATTTATAAGATATATGATATACTGATTCACCCCCCTCTCAGTATATCCCGTGCTTAACAAAACATGAACTAAAATTTGAAGGTCATTCACACTTATGGACCTTATATTTTGATTGTGTTCAGTCCAAGCAGGGCCTTGGTGTGGGCATAACATTGATGGATATTGATGGGAGGCAGTACCTTGTTTCTTTTAGACAAGCATTTTCATGCACTAATAACCATGTATAATATGATGCTCTAATTTTGGGGCTCCAATTCACACTAAAACATAATGTCAAGTAATTTTTTATGTTTATGGACTCAAATTTGGTTGTCAACTAGATCAAGAGTTGATACTAGTGTAAATTATCATATCTTAATAAATATAAATATAGTATAGGATCAAATTGAATCATTTGAGGCTTTTAATATAAAATTAGTCCCCATGGAGAAAAATTAATTGGTATATTCCCTAACTACCTTTGTAGCCAATTTGGATCCACTTTAAGAATAAAATATGCATAAATTGTAAGTAGAATTAGTGTCATACCCTTCAGTTCTTGATAATATCAACCACTTATAGGTATTTGATGATGACCAATAGACTATTTAGTTCATGGGAAATTTTGGTGCCTTCAAGTTAAAAAATTATTTGAAAAAAGGATTTGGACCCAATGAATAATGCAAATAATGAAAATGATGGCATCCTCTAATTAAAATAAAAATAAATACCTAAAATGATGGTCTCCTTATAATGGGTCTTTGATAGGGACCACCAAACTGAAAAATAGAAAAAATTTAAGACCAATGAATATGATTTTACCAAGGTGAATTTGGGAATAAAACATCCCTAGATAGTTAACATTGGACTTAGTTGTACATAACAAGAGAAGCAAGGGATGAGATACATATTGATAGAATATATATATGTGATTGTTTGGACTTATGAATAATTAAAAGTTTTTATCTTAGAGTCATCACACATACCATACCACTGAAGGAAGATCACAAGAATTTTAGGAAAAGACAAAGACTAGTCAATCATATTCTAGAGCCTCTTATTTAGAAATAAGTCCAAAAATTATTAGAGGCCAAGATTACATTTTCCATTATACATTATACTTGGTTATCCAACTTAATCCCTGTATGAAATTAAAATGGTGAAATTAGATGTGTGTGGATTTTAGGACCCTCAACTAAGATTTATAAAAATACAATTACCCCTTTCCTTACCTAAATGAAATAATTAATATAGTCAATGGGTCTCAGATGATGTCTTTTGTAGATGTATTATGACGTTACAACTAGGTATTGGTAGAAAATTATGACAGAATGAAGACCGCCTTCATTATCAAGTGGGGAAATTTTACATAAAAAATAATGTCATTCAAATTAATTAATGTATGTGTTATGTTCTAGTAGACCATGTATTTTTCCTTCCAAGGAATTATTAGTTAATGCATCATCATCTATATGGATTATGTAATTGTCTTTTCTAAGGATAAAATAGATCATGTGGCCCACTTGCATAGATTATTTAACATATGTAAAAGATATGAAATCTCTTTAAACCCAAAAAAGAGAATTTTTGGGGTCACAAAAGGTAAATTACTAGGCCATGTTATCACCAAGGAAGGATTTCCATTAATCTAAAGAGATTTTGATTCATTTCAAAAGTTCCATATCCTAACAACAACAAAAATCTCAAGTCCTTTGGCAAAATAAATTTCATTCATAAATTTATTTTGGGAGTTATAAAGACTGTTAAGCCATTGAATTTCATGTTAAAGTAGGATGAAAAAATAAAATGGACATCAAAGGTGAATAAATCATTTAATGATATCAAGATTTTCACTGCCCAAGTTGTAGTTTTTATCAGTCTAATTTCAACAAGGATTTTTTCTTGTATTCATTTATATCAGAACATTCAGTAGCATGAATACTCACACAAAAGGTATATGATAGTGGGCATCTTATTAAATTTATAAGTACTAATATAAAAGATGTAAAACTAAAGTAATCTATGATAGAAAAAAAATCTATGATTTGATCAAGGATATGAAGAAATTCAGACTTATATCATGTGGAATAAGATATATGTCATTGTCCCAAACCCAATAGTCAAGCTTATGCTTGTGTTTCACTAAATTTTGTCTATTTTAAGTCTAAAGGAAGATAAAAAAATAATGATAGGGAAAAGTGATTATAATGAACCCATATTAGTTTATGCATCATATCCAGACATTATGAGCACTCCTCTTTGGCTGGGGAAGAATACCTGCAAATAAGAAACCACTAACACAAGATGTTTGTTAACAGATAAATGAGTGGGTTGTCAAGCTATGCACTTGTTCTAGGAAGTGTGAAACTTCCTTAGAGATGAAAGTCCAATTTTGAGAGATAAAAGACTAATAAGCAACTAAAATAGAGGTAAAGAGAGAGGGAAGGAGAGATAATATTACCATTATTCATAAATTAAGTGCAATAGAGCATGACAAGGTGCATGTGGTGTATTTTGTTTATATTTTAGAAATTGTTTGGGTAGGTTTTGAAAAGTTTAGGGAATACATAGTCACCAATGTTGGTAGGGGAGTGGTTGATGTTGGTTATACTATTGAGGTTAGTGGTGAAGGTGACTGATGTCTGTTAGGTTACCGAGGTCGATAGGGGAAATAATTGTCTAGGAGCTTGTAGAAGGCTTTTTTGGATTTGGGAAATAGTTTTGATTAGGTTTAAGAGGTCGAGAAGAGTTATGAGAGAGAGAGAGAGAGAGAGTATGGTTTAGGTAGATCTGGTCATAGGTTTGGTGTGTCAAGTCAAGGGGAAATAAGTAAGGAAGCTTTGTAACTCCCTTAGAGGGGTTCAGTCAAGAGTGTGTAAAGCAATGAATAATAGATATAAAGTGATATCAAAGTAAATATTTAAAAGACACATAGAATAAGTGATGTACTTATTTATAGTGGTCACTAAATGATAAGTACTAGATTGATGGTTGCTAGTAGGTAGTTTGAATCGATGGCCCAAATAGAGAGAACAAGTAGGTGTTATTGGTCCTCAAGAGCTTAGTTCCTAATCATGATTGATGTACACAAGAAGATAGTAAGTTAGGATGTTGAAAATTGAATTCCCAAATCTTGAATACAATTAAGGATGAATTTTATTGATTTCTACTGACCTAAACTTTAAGTTGGAGTTTGGCTTATATCACCGACATCAGTGATCCCACTGATGTCAGTCATGGGTTGATCGACATCAATGGCCCTAGAATAGGTAAAGCTTAATATTTTTTCCTATTTTTTATTTCTCTTCATTCCAAGTGTGGCACCTATTATAAAATGATAAAAATAAGAGATTAAGAAGGAGGTAGTTGATTAGGAATTTAGTTTGGAAGTGCGAATAAGTCTTGGGTAGTTAGGATGAGGGGACCAAATCTTGAGGTGACTCATCAAGTGAGAATTAGTCATAAGGTGAGGTGGCCAAGTAAGGTAGAAAAAGGGGTTTTTAATTAACTTAATTAAGTATTTTAAATGAATTAAATGTGTGAGGGGTAAAATCATGGGTTAAGGAGGCTAATTATTATTATTGAAAAATGGGCTAGAAGGGGTTTCAACATAGGGAGTTACACACATGTATGTGATGTAATTTTGGTGTCTACATTTTCCCATTTTTGTATTATAATTTTTACTAACAAGTTTACCAGAAAAGAATAGGAGTTATATGCTCTAAGTATTGGATGAGGTATCCCCCCTCAAAATGGGAATTAGCAGAGGAGAAATTAGAATCGGGTACCAATTTGATAAAAAGTTAATTGGGTGAGTGCTGAATAATTGAGTATCATTTTGTATTTGTATACTAATACGAGTTATAGTCAACAAAGTCAAGAATATATAAGGTTAAGGAGGACTCAGATAAAAATAACTAAAACACAGCTTGTAAGTGTAGATGATAGGTCAAAATAATCAAAGTTGTAGCTCTAATGGTAGATGTGTCCCAGGTATCCAAGGTATGAAGTGCCTATAAGAACCAAAAAATGGTTTAAGGTGATAGGATGAGCTTGGTTTCCATCCAAAACACCTAATATACATGCATGTGTATAATATCCAACTATAATAGAATAACATAAGCAGTCAAGACAAGCAATGAAAGGTTGGTGTAAAAGTGTCAATGAGTGAGGAGATATTCATGATCTCTAAGCAAAGTCATCATGGGTGAAGATTTAAGTGATCTCTAATGGTGTTTGTCATGGTTGGGGAGATATATGTGATTTCCAAATTACCCCAGAGTATGGGTAAAGTCTAAAAAGTTATGGTTACTCTTTGTGTTTTTAGGGAAAACATTATTGTAATGGTGTTGACATCAGTGACATTATTGATATTAGTAATAAATAGTGTCGACATCAACATATTAGGGTAATGTTGCCGATGTTAGTTAGGCATAAGCACTAATGTTGATGGATTAGGTCAAGAATACCAATGTCGATGGCTGACCAATCCTGATAAAAAGGGTTTGGTGGCTAACTAAACTCATTTTCAACTTGTGATTGGAAGAAAATAGAGTTATGAGAGTGACTGAGATGGTAGAACAAAGAGGGGACCTGGTGGGAGGTACACTATGACAAGAGCTAGTTATGTTAGCTAGGAGGAGATGGAGAGATGACGTAAGATTCTCTTCTAGCTGTTTTGAAACTTGATTAGGTTATTTATAGTTTTGAGGCTAACTTAGAGGTGGACATATAGAAAATGTTAGTAAAGGGGTAGAAAATAGGGTAGGGTAGTTTTAGGATATGTTGGGGGGAATTTGGGGTAGGTTTTTAGGTGAAATTCATAATTTTGGGTTTGGGTCATTCAGCCCTAGGACCAAACTAGTCACTGATGTCAGTGAGGTCCACCGATGTCCATCAACATAGGATCAAGGTTGGCAAGTGTTTATTGATGTCAGTTGACATGTATGCCTACAAAGCACCAACATCAACATTAAATTCAATGTCAGTGACTATGAAAAACTAGAAAAATATGAAAAAGGCCTAGTTTGGATCCCTAGTAAAAGTAGAAGACTAGCCTAATAATTGAGTTAGCCTTAGAAGACCCCATGTAAATTGAGTGATACCTACATATCTCAATTTAGGCCAATGTAGTTCTTCAAGAGCCTAGGAAAAATATCTAAGGTATGGTAAAAAGGTGTGTTAGGGGAACTAGGTAAAAAGGTAGGTTGAGATAGGTTAAGAGATCTAGGGCTTAAAAGATAGGTCATAGTGTCAAAGGTCAGGGATATAGGCCCTAAGGCCTAGATTTGTGATAGGTAGGTAGGCCTAGGGTGGAGAGAAAGAAGAGGTAATAAAGCCTATGGTAGAGAGAAAGGAAGTAAATCCTAGGGTAGAGAGAAAAAAATTAGGGTAGTTAGTTAGGTGGGTATATGGCTGAGCTAACCTTAGAAGACCTTGTGTCGACTGAGTGTCACCTACATAGCCTGATTTAAGGCTTTAGACCAATGTAGTTCTCTTAGAGAGAAGGGGAAAAATGTGGTGATAGATTATATTAAAAGGTATATGACTTAAATTGTGTGTGTATGGATATAGGCGAAGATGGAGCTAACATTATGGGATCATCTACCAAGGCTTTTGACATATATGATGATGGATGTCACTCTAGACAAGTGGGAAAACATGTTACTGGTGGGATTAGGAGGAGTATGATATTATTGTTGATTCACCTAGGATGTGAGCCTTATGATAGCATTGATTGAGAGGTGGGATCACACCACCAACACCTTCCATCTGTCGACTAGAGAGTTGATAGTGACTCAGGAGGATGTCTATAGGATTTTATGGCTGCCACTCTAAGGTGAGGATCTCTTCACATGCTCAAGAGAGGAGCATGATATCCACATGGTGGATTTATATGGAGATCATGTTAGTGAGGTGACCTACCATTCAGTGAGTTTCACTTATGATCCACTCTATATGGTTGATGAGGAACAACATTGACTAAGCATCTTGATGATGATTAATATCATGGTGTATGAATTACCAGATGTAGATGGTGAGAGATTTCCAATTACATTGATAGGTGTGCTTACACAAATGGTTGAATAGCAGACTATTTTTGCCTGGGGTCTAGTATGTTTAGCACAATTATATAGAGAGCTATGGGGTTTGAGACTATTATGGTGATAGAGTTTATGTGTCGACCATCTACTACACTATTGGGCATATGAGCACATCATGGTGACATGACCATTAGAGTTACCTACCATGATTCTAGCTAGCTTCAAGGTTGGTTTTAGATGGTGGAGAGAGGCCATGGCACAGACTTGAGTGGATGATATAGTGTAGGACATTGCCTATTATAGGGTCATGATTAATGGTTTGATACCTGTAGATATTTTGTGGAGACCCTACCTAACATACCTAATTTTTAGAGGATAGGCACAACAACTTGATGGTTTGTAGAGCTCACTATGGGTTAGGGGGAGATGAGCTGGTGAGTTGAAGATGGTACCCATGACATGAGTTAGGAGGTAGTTTGGTCTACTACAAGATATACCACCTACCTTCCCTTGATATAAGAGGGATGACATAGAGGCACCCCTGCCATTACCCCAGGAGATAGATGGGCTAGATTTTGAAGAGCTACTAGTAGGGATAGGTGTTGGATATCTAGGGTATATAATAACATATACTGCTTGGTGGGTAGGTTTACATTCCATGGTGGAGGTTAGGAGGCCACCACTAGATTTATAGGGGTTGGTGAGAGAGAGGGATGCAATGGTATAAGAATGAGATACATCAATGTAGGATAGAGATATAACATAGGCATAGGTATTAGCCTTATAGGGGTAGGTGGTGACATTACAGGGCCAAGATGGGGCACTACAGGGCCAAGTTATAGCATTATAGGGCCCAGTTGGAGTCTTATAGGGTCAGGTTATTGTAGTGACAATAGAGAGGGATAGTCTGAGAGTAACAAGTTAGGATGTTCCTCCTCCTCCACCATAGGGACCAATATAGGCTGGGCCATCAGTAGGTGTTATGGGACCACCATAGACCATGTCTCTAGAGAGATATATGACTTCTCTGGATGAGATTGCATATTATGAGAGGGCCATTAAGGAGTTTTTGTAGATTTAGAGATATTTAGAGTTTAGAGAGTAGGAGAGGTCTATGTCACATGTCATGACTTCTAGCTCATGAAGACATAGATGGGTGGAGAGTGGTGATGGCACTGCTTTCTCATGACCATGTAGAGAGCCTTAAGGACCCTGAGTGTTAGATTTTGCCTTTTTGTTTATATATGTTATATGTATATCAAAATGTGAGTTGAAGATGCAAGATGTATATTTTGAGAGAGAGAGATGATATTATGATGATTATATATATATATATATATATATATATATATATATGAGATGTTCATTTATTGTGATATTGAGATGTATGTATTGTGATAGATGATGATATGGATGATGATTATTTTATGCTATGTTAATTTTGATGTTAATGTTGATCATGTTAGTTGAGTTAGACTAGCGCCTTTCCCATATATGTGATGGTATATGCATAGTTGGTTTTGTTAGTTTCATCTTAGCATTTTTCCATATTTTGTCATGGTGTATGATTAAAATGAATAAATTGGTTATGTTAGTTTATTTTAGTATTTTTCCATAGTTGTGATGGTGTATGCCTAAAATAAATTGAGTAGGCATTGATAGTGTTGGTATGGCATTGTTTATTCATCTCAATAGAGAGATAGACATGTGATGTGGATGGGAAAATAAAGAGGCAGAATGCTCATGCATCGATAAAAACCTTAATCAAAACATAAATAGGTTCAGGAAAATGAGTCATGCCTTATATCTTTGAACCATTGTGTTTGTTAGATAAGCATTGTGTTTACCTTATATTAAGTGAGCTTCATAGTCCCTTGAAAGAGTATGAGGGAACAAAAGGGTAACGTGAGGGAAAATGTTTGAGTTACATAACCTACAAAGTGGGGATGATATGCCCTTTTTGTGAGTGACCCAAGAGCTACTATAGGCAATTCCATGACTTAAAGCTTTTTTTTTCTTGTTGTGTAAGCTGATCAATGCGAGAAGCCTACAATGGGATTCTATATGGGTTAAGGTCATATAACCCTGATCAATATGAGAAGCCTTTTTTATTTGTATTTCCCTCTAAGAACAACTCTTCACTTAGCCATCCTTCAAGGGAGTGGTCTAGGTTTTTGTGTTTAATTTTAAATAGTTATCCTTCAAGGGAGTAGTCTATTGATAATAACAAAGGGAAGTTACATAGTTGTCCTTCAAGGGAGTAGTCTACATTAAGATTCATGACCTAAGAGTTTATAACTTGTCACATATCCCATTTGTTTTGTTTTTTTCATTTTTGTTTTTTATTTTATTTTAGTCATGGACAAGACTATAGAGGCTTAGTATTTTCCCACTTTGAGGGAAAAACCATACCACTACGCAAGTTAACTAAGTGTATAGGAGTAAGAGTGAAGAGGAAGGGAAATGAATGTAATAGGGAATGCTCAAGGGATGAGCTCAAGTTAAACATGAGGTGAAATGATGATTATTTAACAAAAGAATGGTCATAGGTGTAAGGCATTTAAAGGCTCATTTTCTAGCCTTCCTTAAAGATAAGACAAGTGACAAGTTCTTGAGCCATACTTATGAGTTATGATATAAGGTCCAAGCTAATTAAGAGCAAACTTACCCTATTTGTTCTTCTCCATGTTCATCACATGTTGATTTTTTTTAAGATGAGATCTCTTACACTAAAATCTCACTCTTTGAGGTTTTTTTTATAAGTGCATTTGATACGTTCTTGATATATTTGGAGGTGATTAAGGGTAATGAGATGACACTCATCAATCAATTCAAGTTGAGCCAAATGTTCTTGGTGAAAGTCACGTTAGTAAGTATGTATTTTAGAGAATTGCAAAGAAAAGGAATCTAGACTTCAAGAGGAAATATAACCTCCATCCCATATACCAATGAAAAAGGTGTAACACCCATAGGGGTTTGAATGCTAGTGTGGTAAGCCCATAAAGCAAAAGGAATGTGTGTGTGCCAATCCTTACATGTATCATTGATTACCTTCATGAATATTTTGGTCAATGTTTTATTAGAATCTTCTACCTATCCATTTGCTTGTGGATAGTACAGTGATGAGAATCTTAATTTGATTCCAAATGTATCACAATGACTTTAAATAGTCTTGTTTTCGAATCATTTACCATTATCTATTATAATTTTATGAGGGACACCAAAATGATAGATGATGTGAGGGTTGATGAATTCAATAATTTTGTCAACTTTAGTAGAGATGAGTGGGATGGCCTTGACCCACTTGTTGAAGCATTCAATGGTAGTAATGATAGAATGATGATAGAGGGATGAATGAAGGTTAATCTCCCTAATTAGATCTAAGCCCCATTGGGAGAAGGTCCAAAAGTCATTGGTGAATTTTAATGCATGACTTGGAATGTGAAGGATGTTAGCATGTTATTGACACTTGATGCAACACTGAACATAATCAACATTGTCTTGATGAAGTGTGGGCCAATAATAGTGAATTTGAAGGATACAGTTGGCAACTGTGTGACCATTGAAATTCCCACCGCAAATCCCATCATAGTCTTATTTAATGGTGATGGGAGTAGTAGTACTAATGAGGCATCTAAGGAGAAGACCATCAAAACCTCACTTGTAGAGAAGTCCCCCTAGTATAGTGTAATGAGTAGCATGTTTTATGAAGGCACGTCTTCCATTATTGGAGAGATCAGAAGGGGTAATAGAGAAGGAAATATCATTTATGAGTTGCTTATACCATAATTCATGTGGGTTGGAGGTTACATTTCTGATAAAGAGAATGTTAGCCGATACATAGAAGGATAATGTTAAGTGATGCACAGTGACATAGATTCCTGAGGAAGAGGATAAAGAGGGTATGTGTGAAGTAAGTGAAGCCATCATGTCATCAACTTGTTTATAGATCAAGGAATAGTTTGTAAGAGATAAGAGTCAAATGATCTTAATAGCATATCCACATGATGTTTATACCAATACAGAATTTTGTTTTTTCATAGGTAAGAACCATTAACCTGGTTAACCACTAGTTAAGAATCACCAAAAATGGTTATGGATTTGATACCCAAGAAGAGAGTTGTTTGAATTCCTAAAATCATAGCCTCATATTCAGCCATATTTTTAGTGCATTCAAAATCTAGTTTAAATGATAAAGGCATAGGTTCACCATCTAGAGGAATAAGAATGACCCTCACACCCCCATCATATTGACATTTATATCCATCGAAGAACATCATAATTTGATAGCAAATGTCATTGGTATAGAGTATTACAATGGATTCATTAGGGAATTCAAGGTTTGAAGGTTGATTATTAGGTAAACGGGTAGCAGCTAACTAGTCAATGATTATTTGCCCCTTAATATACTTTTATTGAATGAATTCTAAGTTAAAATCTGGTAAGAAGCATAAGTCACTGAGCTACACATTGGTTGTGATATGGCTTGGAATGCATGTATTTAAGGGGATCAGTATGGGTGACCACATAGGTTTTGTGATTTAGGAGATAATGGAAAATCTTGGAGGCAAAAAAGGCCAATGTAAGGAAAAGTTTTATAGTATGGGTATATCGAGTTTCATAATCAATAAGTGTGTAGCTTATGTAATAAAATACCTACTCTCGATGTGCAATCATATCACCTAGAAAATGGTCTATTGTAGAGATGTATAGGTAGAAAGGCTAATTTTCCTTAGGTGGAATAAGAATCAGTGGGGAAAGGAGATATTATTTAAGTGCATCAAAAGATTCTTGGCAATCTATATTCCAATGGAAGGAGACATCTTTTTTAAGGAGATGATGAAAGGGTTGGCAACGATATGGCAATTAAGAAATGAAGCAATGAATTGACTGAAGTTTACCTATGGGCTACAGAGTTGTTTTATATTATTAGGTGGAGGCATCTATAAGATTGCTCTAACCTTATCAGGATTGACTTATATACCATGGAGAAAAATGATAAAACCTAAGATTTTACTAAAAATACTCCAAAGACACATTTCTTTGGGTTTAGTCAAACATTATATTGGAGGAGATGAGTAAATATGGTTTTGAGAATCATCAAGTGGTCTTGACAAAGTTTAGACTTATTGAGTAAGTCATCCACGTAATCTTCTATAATTTTGTGTAGGATATCATGAAATTGTAAGTCATGGCATGTTGGTAGGTTGCACCAACATTATTTAGGCCAAAAGGCATGACCTGATAACGAAAATTCCCCCTTGGGGTAATGAAGGTTATCTTATGTTGATCCTCAAGAGTGACTAGGATTTGATTATATATAAAGAACCCATCCATAAGTGATAGCATCTCATGTTTGATCATCAGATCAATAATTTGGTTGATACTTGATAATGAGAAGTCATATTTTGGACAAGTGAGGTTTATATCATGATAGTCAGTGCAAATGTAGATTCCCCCAATTATTTTTGTGATAGGAAAAATATTGGAAATCCATTTTAGGTAGTTGATGGGGTGGATAAAGTTAATAGAAAGGAGGCATTAGATCTCTTCTTTGACAAGAAGAGAAATACGATGGTGCATCTTGTGAAGCTTTTTCTTTACAAGTTTGGCATCTCAATTGGTGACAATGTTATGGGTGACAATAGAGGGTTCAATACCAGGCATGTCATTATAAGACCAAGCGAAGGCTTTGCTATGGTTATTAAGAAATGTGGCATAATCAACTTTCTTAGAGGAATCTAAAGATTAGTCAATCTTGAGGATGCAAGGGTTATCATGAGAGGGTAGGTTGATGTCAATGGTTGATTTATTTAACATAGCTTGTGTTTTGGATGGGATCGATCATTGGATATAGGAATCATCTGCACCCACATATGTGATAATTACATCATCATCTTAAAATTAATAGTGTTAATAGTGGGAGAGTCTTCATCAATTATTTCAAGATAAATGAGAGGAAGGGACCTTGTTTCCTTACCTTGATGATAGGTGAGAAGCTCCAAATGGATGGCATTTATTGAAAAAATAATAAGATGTATAGATACCTTCAATTTGGTAGGTGATGATGGTGAAGAAGGTGGAGAGGGAGAGACTAGTTCTTCAATAATTGGTACATGGGAAGTATTAATGAGTTTAGTTGGTTTGTTATATCCCACTCCATGCCTCTTTTTGACTTTTTCAATGGTTTAACTAGTGAGATATTTAATAGGTATATGGACACCTTGTTTGTAATGACCCAAACCAAATCCTTTTCAGGCACACTAATAGAGATAGGTGTGAGTGAATCTAGGGTTACTCAAGAAATAAAATTCTTAGGTAAATGGTTATGAAGAAGATGGATTACTAATAGTAGAAGCTTGATCAATTCCCCCATATGTGATATTAGTTTAAAGGTCAGGGGGGCCATAAGGGATGACCATCCCAATGTGAAGATCATAATTTGGGTGCATGTAAATCCTTCTATACTTTTGTAGAGAATATAACATGTTGAGTGTCAACAAATGATATTCATCGAGTGACAAACGTTAAAAAGTCTCCTCCATGGGATCCTTGTCAAGAATTTGTGTTGCTAGTATCTATGTAACCGAGGGAATGGATCTTGTGGAAGATTCAGAAGTATCATGTAGAGAAGATGATGTTTTCAATGGAATGAAAACATCATTAGGACTATAAGTCATGTTGCATGTTTTAAATAGAGGTGGGTTAGTAGGTATAACATGTACTTATCCATCATGTTCAAACTTGACACAGTGGTGCAAAGTTGAGGGTACACATGCCATAACATGTATCCAAGGTCATCCAAGTAGTATGTTATATTGGAACTCTCCTTCCATAAGATAAAAGAGCTTAGGAATAGTGTGGGACCTATAGGATATGTAAAATAATAGTGCCCACCATAGTAGTTGTGGTATTGTTAAAGGAGTGGATTACCATGTCAATATGAGACATGCAATTGTCAGGAAGGGCTAGTTGTTTGTAGGCATGGGTGGAAATAATATTAGTACCATATCCCCCATTGATCATGACTCTCTTGACATGATTTTGATCAATATATGTGGTAATAGAAAGGGTAGAATCCTGATATTTAGGGTGTTGAAGTGGAATTTCTAAATCATTAAAAGAAATCAGGGAGATGGAATTAAGGGAGTTGACCAAAGCTACAAGAGTTTGGTGTTCATCCTATTATACCTCAATTTATTACAAGGCACTAATCAAAAATTGATAGTGTTGGGATGAGTTTTGGATAAACTCATACAAAGACATTTTCATAGAAGTTTGGTGAAGTTATTTCAACATTAAGCTTTGAATAATGTCAAAAGATGTTATTTTAGGAATTCCCAAGATGGAAATATTAGTATTAGAAGTGTCTTTAGTGAAGGGATGAGCCTAAGGAGTAGTGACCTTTTCCTTAACTTTATATTTTTAGTTTTGTGACCGTGTGGCCACATTAACTATGTTGAGCTAAAATGTAGGTGAAGGAGGTGGTAAAGGGGTTATGACCACATCTTTGGGTTTGAATTTAGGTGGAATAGTAGGAGGCACTATATATGCCAAATGTGGAATATTAGGAAGGTTAATGGGAGTATCATTGAAGAGAGTGTCGACATCAAAGTGTTATCAAATGATAGCTATGAGGGCTTTACAACTCTTAGTATCGTGTCTAAGTGAACAATGATATAAACACACTTGTGTATCATTAAACCAAGATGGCTTCATTCCAAGGGTACTATAAGGATTAATGGGAGGAAGATTTATTATGGAATATTTCAATAACTGACGTAGGAAAAATCTCTAAGAGCTTATAAGTGGGCTCACACTTGTTGTGCTAATAGGAGTGGACACCTTCTTTTGTTTCAATGTTGAAAAGGTAATTTTATGTGGTGCTTTATTTAGTAATGATGGAGTTATGTGTTTTTTGTCACTTTCTTAATGTCAAATGTGAAAGGCCTACCATATAGTAAAGGAAATATTGGAGTTAACTCAACCTTTTATTTTTCTTATGTCGGTAATATTCCAACTAAAGTAGAGGGGTGTGGTCCCAAAATGGATGGTAAAGTTGAGGGCTGAAGAAGGGATTGGTAAGATATCAGCAGCTTAACATTTTTCTATAATTCAAGCTATGAAACTCCAACTTATGGTTGAGGAGTTAAATCTAATTTCATATGTGGATGAATTAAATTAGAGATAGAGTATACACCTAAGGGCTTGATCTACTTTAACGTGGTAGATTCCTATGAGGGTAAGGTTTTTGACATAGATGGTTCAAATTCAGGTGCTTTTCGTGAAGTCTAGCTTTGTCAAATACCTTAGAGTAAAGGGTAATGAGAGGGTTGGTAGTAAAGGTTGACATTAATTTTGTTGTATAAGGAGTTTTAAGCTAGTCCTAAAATGCCACATGATCTAGCTTCATGGAGTCAAGAAATTCTAGACTTTTCACCAAACATGAGAAGGGTTTAGATGAAGTTGACGTAGGCCTTATGATTGTGTCTTTAAAAGGATAAAGTGTTTGAGAAAGAGAGAAATTATTGGTTTCTACTAATTTAGGCTAAAGATAAGAAAGAATCATAATGGGGTCCTCTTCAATAAAGATGGGAGAAGAGACATGGTTTGTCATGGATGGAGGAGAGGTAGGCAAAGAAGGTTCCTCAAGAGGGTAAAGAATAGATATTATGACTCCCTCAATAATGGGAAAGGTATAGGTAAATTATGATCCTCCATAGGTAAAATAAGGGGTAAGAGTGGTATAATTGGAGTAGGCACAATAGGTCTCTCATCTATTATGGGAGTAGATAATATTGGCTCCTATAAGTGCAAAGGTGGAGTGGGTGGGGTACTACTCTCTATAGGTGGAGGAGAGGTAGGAAAAGAAGGTTCCTCAAGAGGGTATAATATAGGAATGATGTTTCCTTCAACATGTGGTTGAGGAATGGGTAGGGTGTGGTCTTCAAGTGGTAAGAGGATAGGTAATATTAGTGCAAAAATAACTGGCATTATAGGATCCTCAGGTGGAAAAAGAAGTGGTAAAGGAGGCTCTTCCTCATGAGGGAGTGGAATAAGTGAAATAGGTTCTTCTAATTGAGGAGAAAGAATGGGCAAAAAAAATGCCACTAAATTTGGGTGAGGAGTTGATGAAATAGGTGTCTCCTATTGAGTGGAAGGTTGAACTAGAGGTAAAGGAAAGACCATATTAACCATGTGGATATTATGATCACTTGAGTTAGTTGTGGCCTAAACAATATTTTGATTTAGTGAATGGTTAGGAAAAGGGTGTTTGAATAGATCCATACTTTGATTAGAGGGTACATTAGGATTTTCCAAGATGAGATCACCCCTATCAAGCATGTATTGAACAATGTTCTTGAATGTCTTACAGTTATTAGAATAATGTCCTTTGAATCGATGGTAACCACAAAACTCATCTTCCTTTTACCAAGTTGGAATAGGATGGGAGGGATCAAAATATATAGGAGGTTTGATCTAAGGAAGGGTTATGACACCTTGTTGTAATAGTTTATCCAAAATGGATGTGTATGATTCCTAAATGGGAGTGTATTGTCATTGTTCATACCATTGTTGAGATTGTTTGGTCAAATTTTGGGAAGTCAAGGAATTTGATTGATTTATGGTTATGGAAGAAGCTGACTTAATGACCATCATATTGGTAGAGCCTTTAGATTTTTGGTTAGAAGGAGAAGTTTTAGAGCAGAAGGAGTCATTTGATTTAGAATTGGGATTCTTACTGCACAACTTGACTTTGCCTTCATCTATAGCATGAACCTTGAGTTTTTGTGTTATTGTAAAGGCCTCATCAAATGTGTGGAAAGTTTATACCTAGAGTGTGGATGAGATGTGCTTAGAACATGCCCTTGAAAAGAGCTCAATAAGCTCAAGTTAGGATAAGGATAAGGAGAGTTGATTGATCAAGCTTCTCCAATGAGTGACAAAATCTATAATAGACTCATCATCAAATTTTTTAATAGAATAAAGGTCTGCTATAGAAACCTTCTTAGAAATGTTAATAGAGAAATGATCCAGGAATATTTGTGTAAGTTGGGTAAATGAGAAAAGGCAGTGTTGAGGTATAAAGCTATACCAATCTAAGGCAACACCTAAAAGAGACATAGGGAAAGTGTGAATTAGTAATGCATCATCATGCCTTATTAAATAACAAGCATGTCTAAATGCTCACAAGTGCTATTGTGGGTCCTCTATACTCTAGAAATGAGTAAATTTAGGGAGTTCCCATTAGTTTAGATAAGGGAGAATAAGCACAAAAGGATGGATGGGTTCATTTCATATCTGATTATAAGATAACATATTCTTTGAATTAGAAATGGATGTCTCTAAATTAGACATCTTGTCTATCAGCATCTTAGTAAGGTCTAGAGGGGGATTAGTTTGGGGGATACCTCCTAAATTATAGGGAACTTGATAGGAAGTATAGAGAGTGTATGACATAGCTTACTGAGGTTGTGTTGGGGGAACATAAGGATAATGAGTCATAGGCTAGGGTGAGGAAAGAAAAGGGGCTTGTCTAATTAGGTTAGAGACTATGCTTTGGTTGGTTGTTGTTATTACAAGTTGGATTATTGGCATAGTTAGACTGGATGAAGGGTGAGTTGTTAATCGAGTAATTATAGGTGCAAGGGTAGATGAAATAGGTACCACTAAATTCTAAAATGGGGTAAGACTTGACTAAACTAGTTATGGTTGTGAAAATAGAGAAGTCACACTAGGGTTTAGGTGAGATTGGGTAGTTGGTGATGCTAAACTTTGGACATTATTTATAGTTAGGTTACTCATCGAAGTGGTGGTTTGGGTAACCATGGGGAAAATAGTGGAGGAAACTAAAACTGAAGTTGTCTCTATTAGAGAGGTTGGCATACCATAGATTGGGTCACCTAAAGAATTATGGGTTTAGCTCATAATGAGGTAATGTTGAAGGGCTACCACATTGTTATCAATAAATTTAGCAAAATCTTGATCTCCCTTAGGTACAATGGGAATTTGGTTGGGGCTTAGAGTATGCTCTATATCTAAAATATGCTTGATAGAATTAGAATTGATAGGTGAAGGTGGAAGTGGTTGTAAACTTGCATAATTGACAAGAATTTTTGGCTTGATCTCACATCAATACCATACAAGAGGAAGTATAAATATCCTTACTACCCTATATCAATGACAGAATAAGGAAAAACCAAGTTTGAGTGTAGGTAAGTGGGTTATTTTAGCTTATTGTTTTGAGCAGATGAAATTTACATAGTCACCGATGTCGATCACTTGATAGATGTTGATAGAAAAATTTGAAAATGTTAGTGGACTAACTGATGTTGGTAGGTAAAATTTGTTGATGCCGGTAGAGTTAATCGATGTTGATCAATGTGATATCCTAGGAGATGGAAATTTTGATGTTTTAAAAAACCAAAAGTTGAAACTAGGTAAAATAGTGGATGCAAGAGGTCTGTGTAGGAAGGAAGAACACTTAGAAAACCTAAAATAATAGGTTATACAAACTGAGTATTAGAAATAGTATTGATTTTGTGAATCAATAGGAAAATATCCTTACCAACTCCAAAATATAAAAGGCAATAGAAAAGTAGAAAAAGAACATATAACCAACAACTATTAAATCCTAGAGATTAATTTTTAGTCTTTTTTTGGCTTATGCCTTAATCAGATAGTGAAAAGATAATTTGCTTATCGAAGGTACTAGAAAACAATCTAGAGCTAGTTTTAGATTAATTTTAGTGCTCAAGAGGAAATCTTTGTTAGACTAGGTGCATGGCTTCTTATAGGAGATTGTTCTCTATAATTCACAAACCTGGAGCCAAGCTAGGATGCTTAGCCAAAATATACCTTCTATCTAGAGTTTATACTCTACCAGAGAATAGAGTGGGTTCTCCCCTTGGTGGTGAAATCCAAGTAGGATAGCCATCTAGGGTAAGGTGATCCACCGAGTGATGAAATCCTGATGGCCCTTTTCTCATGTGAGTTTAGATGTTTGTTTATGTGAATGTGATTTGGTTGTGTAACATAGGTGCACTACAATTTATTCATAATGCTTGTAATTAACTAGGTGAGCTAATATACAGCAAGCAAATAATGAAATGCAGTAAGTTTTAAACCTAAATCTAAAATATTTAGATTTGAATGAAAATAAAGATGAAATAGGAGTAGAGAATGAAATCCTAATTTTCATGCAAGAACAAGTAAAGAAGATAATCTTTTTAACTTGTAAAAAAATGATAAATTACTTTTAGAGGCAAAGAGAAAATAAATAAAATTTTAGTTTAATATTTTAAAATAGAAAATAAAATGTTGAATTTTTTGTTTTAAGAGAGAAGAGAAGGAGAAAGTGCAAGAAATGAAATTTTCACTATAATGCACCAATATGAATTCTTATAACAAGAAATGAACCCAAGGAAAACTCCAGGGTTCCACCGGGCGTGCCAAAAATGTTTCACTAAAATTTGTCTATTTCGAGTCTAAAGGAAAATAGAAAAAAATGATAGGGATAAGTGATTAGAATGAACCCATATTAATTTACACACCGTATCTAGACATTGTGAGCACTCCTCTTTGGTTGGGGAGGACTACCTGCAAGTAAGAAAGCACTACCACAAGAGGTTTGTTAGCAGATAAATGAGTGGGATACCAAGCTACGTGCTTGTTCTAGGTAGTGTGAAACTTCATTAGAGATGACAATCCACTTTTGAGAGACAAAAGCGTAATAAACAACTAAAAGAGAGGTAAAGAGAGAGTGAAGGAGAGATAATATTATATTTATTCATAACCTAAGTGTAGTAGAGAGTGATAGGGTGTAGGTGATGTATTTTATTTGTATATTAGAAGTTTTTTAGGTAGGTTTTGAAAAGGTTATGGAATCCATAGTCACCGACGTCAGTAGGGGAGTGGCCGATATCAGTTATACTACCAAGGTCAATGGTGAAGGTGACCGATGTTGGTTAGGATATCAAGGTCAATATGGGCAATAATTATCTAAGAGCTTGTAAAAGGATTTTTTGGGTTTGGGAAATGGTTTTGATTAGGTTTAGGAAGTTGGGGAGAGTTATGAGAGAGAGAGAGAGAGAGTATGGTTTGGGTAGATTTGGTTATAGGTTTGTTATTTTAGGTTAAGGGGAAACAAGCAAGAAATCTTTGTAACTCCCTCATGGGGGTTCAATTAGGAGTGTGTAAAGAAATGAATAGTATATATGAAGTGATAGCAAAGTAAATACTTAAAAGACATACAAAATAAGTGATGTACTTAGCTATAGTGGTCACTAAATGACAAGTTCTAGATTGATGGTCGCTAGCAGGTAGTCCAAACTGATGGCTCAATTAGAGAAAACAAGCAGGGTGTTGTTGGTTCTCAAGAGCTTAGTTCTTGATCATGATTGACTTATACAAGATGACAGTAAGCTAGGATGTTGAGAATTAAATACCCAGAGCTTGAATGCAAGTAAGGATGAATTTTTGTTGACCTAAACTTTAGGTTAGAGTTTGGCTTGTATCACCGACATCGATGATCCCACTGACGTCAATCATGGGTTGACCAATATTGGTGGCCCTAGAATAGGTAAAGCTTACTAATTTTGGATTGTTTTCTATTTCTCTTCATGCCAAGTGTGGCACACATTACAAAATGGTAAAAATAAGAGGTTAAAAATGAGGTAGTTTATTAAGAATTTAGTTTGGAAGTGAGAATAAGTCTTGGGTAGTTAGGATGAGGGGACCAGGTCTTGAGGTGATTCATCAGGTGAGAATTGGTCATAGGGTGAGGTGGCTAGGTAAGGTTGCAAAAGGGGTTTTTAATTAACTTAATTAAGTATTTTAAATTAATTAAATGTGTGAGGGGTAAAAGCAAGTGTTAAGGAGGCTAATTATTACTATTGAAAAATGGGCTAGAAGGGGTTTTGACATAAGAAGTTACACATGTGTGTGTGACATAATTTTGGTGTCTATAGCTTAGTCATAACAAGTTAGGTGAGAGAATGGGTAAGTGGATGGCCAATTTATAGTAATTTTATCTTGAGATCAAACTTGATAAAATGGTGAGATGGTAAGGTGTCATATAGTTAATGATAAATACTAATCCACACATATATATTGAATAAATCAACCAGTCTAAAGTGGCTAGGGTGGATGGTATACTCAGACTATTCATTATCAACTCATAATAACATGCCTTCTTAAATTGATCAGATAATAAAGATGATTACTTAAGATCATTTAAACTCACTACATGATAACTAAGGGAGTCTTATACCAAAATAATAGTGAAGGTATCTATCTAAGGTGTGTATTTAAATAAGTTGTATATATCCTCAATAATTTACACTAGAATATTATGTTGGTGGTTTATTTATCACATTACCCAACTCTAGGAGGAAAATAAGAGAGGAAAGGCTCAACTAGTGGGGATTTCCCCTCTTCCCTTTCACTGATTCCACTTCCCCAAGTTTTTTGTCTATTAGTTCACGGTGAACTAGATACCTCAGTTAGATGATGAAAGCTATTTAATATAAGTGGTATATTTGGAATAAAATCTAAGTCTTATGAAAGAAAATTTGGTCTTTCTTGTGTCCAAAATAACCAATTGTTTATATTTAACAATGAACTCAATTTTGGTTGGCATCTGTCTTTAGTCTACTAGTTTAAATAGTGTAGAAAATAAGACAAGTGAAAAGATGAACATGTAGTCCATATAAATATGAAACAACTAGATAAAATTTAGACTATCTTAAAACTAATATAATATAGATATAATAAAGAGCAAAAGAGAGAGGGTAGGTAGAAAAGAAATATGAGATTACTTTCTAATTAGAATAATTCTAGCTCTATTAAACAGATAAAACTCTTGAGAAATCAATCTCTATTTTGTTAGCATAACACAACCATAACTTAGAGATGGTGTAGGATTATGAGGACCAAGTAGATATGTAGAAGAGGGAATCAGAGTCACCATATACATGTGCATGCAATGAATATCATTCATAAATTTTCCATATAAAATATAATTCATGGAAAACTAATATAAGATCATCAATATTCAGATGAGTTAGAAAAATGTCTTCATACAACCTCAGCTCATATAAAAATGAAAAGCTAAACTAAGAAAGTAATAATTACAAGAAAATGAAAATGGCATAGCCCCTTTAATATAGATCTAATTCTAAATGGACCAATTGGTGTCCTAGGTTGCACCCTAATTGAGAAGGGGAGTGTTCAGGTCCTCCTACTCAAACCTAGTCCAACATGGGATTGACCCTAGGTTATGGGTCACCTAAAATTAGGTCAAACCTCTAGAGAATTTTGGCTTCCTTTTTTGGCTATCACCTATACTATACCTAAACTTCTCCTTGCTTGTAAAAGGGAGAAATATTCATAATATTCATAAAAGCATGAAAAAATAGGGTGATGCACCAAATGTTTTGATCCTTATACCTTCACAAAACACACTATAGGATACTTTTAAGACTGATAAACATTACTTCATTCACTCTTTGTTCAATTTCCACATAAGTATTTCACAACAAGGCATGGACTAGCTATCAACATGGCATGGGAAGGTAGTTGTCAACTTCCACATTGACCAAGAGACTCTATATGCACTTGGAATGACCTGTGAGAACTACCAAAATAATGTATGAAGGTGAGAAAAATAAAATAGAGGTAAGGAAAACATACATTCACTTACCACATCAATTAATTCATAAGACACACTTCAACTCATCTTACAAAATAGAGGAATTCAATCTTTTATTTCATCAAATAGGTGTTATAGTACAAATCTTGGTAGAGTATAGTCATGCCAAAGAGAGGGGATATCATTTCCAATGATTATAATCTTGTATTTATAATAGAATATGATGAGAGAGATAGAGATCATACGTATAAGGATGGAGAAGGGAGCCTAATGACCAAGATCCTAATCATCTTATGTTAATGTCGTTAGAATAGATTATAATGCCTAGGATCACTTCCAAAAGGTAGTCATAACAACCATATTAGTCCCTTTCAATATATTTATAGCCTGCATTGATTCTCATTAAGGTTACAATGGTGGGATCAATTTATTTAAAAGTTTAATTCTAGTGTCAAATTAGTTATGATAATGGGATCAATATATTAAGATCTTTTTCTAACATTGATTGCTACCTACTGGTTCATTTATTATATGTAATAATGGATAAAATGGTCATAATCATGAATTTAGCCTTGGAAATGAGCCCTTTAAAACTAACAGTCTACATCTATGGCATCCCTTTGAAAAATCTATTCTAGTTTGACTTTGACTGCATTTGATCTCCATTTAAAGTCTCAAAGCTTTGACCTTTGATCTTAGCCATTGATCTTGATCTAGGTGACTCAACATGTGTCATTGATCTTTACTAGTAATATGAAACATGCACCATTAGATATTCATGGCATGATTTAATGTGTGCCATTGATATTTGTTGGTAAGATCAAATGCGCACTATCAAATCTTTCTTTGTATGAATGAATGTGAATCATAGATCTTCTACCAGTTTAATGTTCTTAAGACACTTATTACCCACATATTTTCTCATAAAATCCAATGACCTTTTAACCCACTAATCTCCATCAGATCTAATTTATACGAGTGAACATACTTTATTGATTTACCTAGACCCATTGACTCAAGTTTCATTCATTCATTGTTAGATCTTTAGATCTGATTAAATGCTAACCATTGATCTTGGAACATTTAAATTTAAATGGATATTTATCGTATCTTAATCTTGACATCTGCATGTATGTCCCACTTTTTAAGGATTTATAATTCCAAATAGTTAATTATTAAGGCTTTAACTTGATGTCTCCATACACATTTCATTCTATTGGTTTAACTTTGAAGCTTTATATCTTGAGATAGAAAAGGCATCAAGATATGAAATTTGCAGAGAATGATCTAGGCATGAAATACACGATGTCCATACAATATTTTAGCCTAAGAGGCTTTTTAAGGTGCATATATTAATTATACAACTAGATTGACACATTTATTATTTCAACACATGTGATGGTCTGATTGTCTAAGATCACCAAATTCACACTTTAAGCTTGATTAAAGTGTTTCAAAATCTTACAAATGCTATGTGATCTCCTCTTTAAGTCCATATGCTCCTTGTGACATTGGATCACTCTTCAATCAGGACCTTGGTCAACTCCTTATTCTATATTTAGGCAAATTTTGGTATTAGGCCAAATTTGGCCAACATCTTTAGCAACTCAGTTGGGTAGCATTCTCGCTATGATTGAGAACTCAGATCATTTACATGGCTCTTAGACTCATTAATAATAAAAAATTTAATTCATGAATGAAATAAACCTTTTGACTAAAATAAGATAATAATTCCACCAAAATAAGAAGGGAAACATAGAAAATAGAGAAACTAACCTAGCAAAACAAAAAAAATAAACTAATGTGTTAGGATAGCAATTGGAGGAAAACAAGACCAACTAACTATGTATAGGGAACTTAGCTTCCTTAATAGCAAAAATTTATATGTATCCTATTTACTGGGATAAGAGGTTCCTTACCATCCATGTTTATAATTTAGAAGGCATTGTGGGATTTGTAACTAGAGATTGTGTATGGACCAGTCCAAATAAAGTCAAACTTTGTATGCCTTCTTATCTTAGCTCTGTCCTCATCCCACTTAAGGACCAAATATCCTTTAAAATTTCATGAAGAAGCTCCTTTGTCAAAGGATATCTTCACTTTTTTTTGATGACTTTCCATGGCTAGCATGGTCTAATGTATTATCTCTTCCATCTCCATAAGCTCAGCATATCTAATCTCCATAGGATCATTTCCCAACAACTCAAGTTGATGCATTAGTTCTAGAGCATTAAATTCAAGAGAAATAGGCATTCTTACTTCCTTACCATATACCATCTTGTAGGGGGAGTTAGTTGTTGACTTCTTATAGGTGATCTTATCAGTCCATAGAGATGACTTTAATTTGAGATTCCATGACCTTTGATTATCTTTAATTTTTCCTCTTATGATCTTCAATAGGTTCTTATTAGTGGACTCGGTAAGGCCATTACCTTGGGGATAGTATTTTGATGAAGTGCTAAGAAATACACTATGTTGAACTACTCATTGGCTGATTTTAAACCCCACAAAGACCATAGCATTGTCAAAAATGATGGTTGAAGGTACTCCAAATCTAGTAAGCAATATTTCATATAAATATAGAACATTGAACTCATTTTCTTCCTTCAATGCCACTGCTTATGTCCATATAGTAAATTAGTTTGTGGTAGTTAGTATCCATTTATGACCTAAGATTGAAGTGGGGTTGATGACACCAATAAAGTCTAATCCTCATTAGACAAAGGGTTGATCCAGTACAATTGGTTGAAGAGGTAAGGCTAAAAATTTCACCTTTCTAAAAAACATAGCAAACTATCTACATTTCCTAACCCATACATGACAATCACCAAATAAGCTTGGCCAATAATACCTACCTCTCATGATCTTGTGGGTTGTAGCCCTTTTTGATTAATGCCCTCTACCATGTCCATGATGGAACTTTTCAAGCAGTCTTTTTGTTTGATGTGGCTCAATGCATCTTAACATCATACCATTGATATCTTTCTTGAAAAAAATACCATCAACAAGAATAAATGGAATGGATTACAATCTAAAATATCTTATTTTTGAAGGATTTAGGTGAGAGAGATAAATACCATGTTGAATATATCCTACCAAATCATGATACCGTCTAGAAGATGAGGTATGATCAATTGTAACGTATTCATCAATTGACATCATAACCACATCATTGAATTCCTTTTATTCTTGGGCTAGATGCTCACAAAGTCCTTTTCCTCTAATTAATTTTTTTTACCTTGATCTCCACATCATACTCCATTACCTTGGTTATCCAGCTAACTCTTTTCTCATTTATGTCTTTGTTCAAGAGAAACTACTTGACACTCAGATGTACAACCATTACGTGTATCTTATTGTTAGACAATAAGTATATGATCTTCTTAAGAGACCTTATGACTAAAAGTACATGCTTTTTAAAAAAATATTACCTTGTTTCATATTCTTCCAATCCTTGACTGAAGAAGGCTATTGGCTACTCTAAGGCCTCCTAGTTATGCTACATAATAATATTTGAAATGGTGTTAATGTTAGCATAGGTGTACAAAATTAATTCCTTTGATAAATCTAGGTTTATACACATAAGAGCACTAGCCATGGATTTATTAATTTCCTTAAAACTCCTTACTCCTTCCTTGGACTAGCTAAATATCTAATTATTATTTAGCATGGTTGTAATTGGCTTAGCTAAAGTGGCAAATTCTGATATGTATCTTCTAATAAAATTGATCTCCCCTAAGAAACTTTGAAAATCTCTTTTGTTCTTGGGCAAGGAAAGTGCAAGAATTAAATCTATTCTTTTAAGATCTATTCTTAAACCATGCTTTGAAACTATATGTCCAAGGAGCTTACCTTCATGAACTAAGAAGACACACTTTTTGGGATTCAAGAATACCCCAAATTGTCTACACCTTTCAAAAACTTGCTCAAGGTGAACCATGTGCTCACTTGCATTCTTTGAAAACACTATTATATCATCTAAATAGACTAGAATATATTTTTTAAGAAGGCCATAGAATGACATATCCATGGCTCTCTAAAAAATTTATCCAGTATTGGATAGACCAAAGGGAATCTTTCTATATGTAAATGTCCCCCATTTTATGGTGAAATCTATCTTGAATTGGTCTTCTTCTTTGACCAGAATCTGGTTGTAACCATTATAGCCATCTAACAAGGAGAACCTTTCTGAACCTACAACTAACTATAATTTTTTTTCCATAGATGGCATTGAATAGTGGTATTTAAGGGAATCCTTATTCAAGTCACCAAAGTTAACACATAGTCTAATTTCACCATTATTTTTTCATACTAGAACAAGTTTTTCCACCCAATTTGAGTACTTGATTGTAAATATAATATCTAACTTAATGAGCTTGTGAAGCTTAGATCTCATCAAAGGCTCAAGCTTAGGATTAATAGGCCTTTGTCTTTGTCTTAATGGCTTAGTTTCATATTCTAACTCAATGGTGTGTTGAGATAGACTTGGGTCAAATCCCTTGAGATCATTATATTTCCATGAAACTACATCAACAAAACTTGCATAAAATTTAATAAAGGCTTCCCTTTTTGAATAAGTACATACCTTACCCAACTTTAGGTTCTTACCAGGTACAACATCCACATTGATATAGTTTTATTCCTTTGTTGAAAAAGATGAATTTTATTTCCTTAGCTTATCATCACTACTAAATATGTTCTCAAGTGTGACCAATCCCTTGGACAACTTATTTATGTTTAGTTGCATAATCTAATCACCATACTACTGCAAGTATTTTGACTGGTTTTTTAAGGAAAACTTAACTTCTTAAAATAATCTGACAATGTGATAATCATCTTCAAACACTTTCCAATTATCATTATTATCTAGGACATAAGGCCTTACAACCACCTTAATGTGTGATTATACCTTTTCACTTCTTACATCAATTGGGATTCTAAATTGTGCCCCAATGGCATCCAACCTATCTACATGTTTATTCTCATCTCTTGGTACTAACTGAATGTTGAAGGCCTAAAACTCCTCAAGTAAGTCACATACCCTATGATTACAATATTTAATCAATGGATTTTTACATACATTAATACCTCTCACTTGGTTAACTACAAGTTCACTATCACCAAAGACTTATAAGGCATTGACTTTCATCTTCCTAACCCATTGTAAACCATGAACTAGTGCCTCATATTCTGTAGCATTGTTTGAATAAAAAAATTTAAAATTAATATATGAGAAGTAACTTTGATTTAATGGATAAATCAACATCATTATATCCCCATTATTATTCTTATTCTTTGACCCATCAAAGTATAATTTCCAAAGATCATCACTAGACTCACCATCCTTCATCAAGGCTAGAATTAGTGCATCTTTCTAATGCAAGTAATAAACACCAAGTCCTTATTATTAAATTATATTATAAGGATCATATTCATGTGAGAGAGAGGCCCACTCATCAAGGAAAAAATCTGGAATCCCATCTAAAGGTGATTCAATTTCCTCTACATTATCATCTATCACCTCATTTGAGATGAGGTAGTTGGTGTTCACAATAATTGGTATATATGGTTCCAAATGGAAACATAAAATAGGTTCAAAATGTATGGTTATATTTTTATCATACCTAGTCTTTAACATAAAATATGTTGAATCAATTCATAATTATTCTTCAATTTTTTTGGTAAAGTCCTTTGACAGACACATGGCAAAATAGAGAGGCAAGTCCACCATAACTACATCATCTTGAATGGTAACATTGGGAAAAGCATGTAGTGTAAAATTTATATCCTTAATTATGCCTACTATCATTTTCAATGAACCATATAGTTTCAATACTCCTTTAGTATTTGCTTTATAGACAATACCAAACTTGTCTATAATTTGCTTAGACATGATAGTGCTACTATGTCCACTATCCACCATATAATTATGAACTAAATAGTCACCAACTATAAAATATAGGTATAATGGAGGTGTTTCACTTGAATTTACCTCATATTTGTCCCCTTTTTCCATTTTTTGTAGTTTTTGTACTTGATGCTTCATTGGTTGGTCTAAATTAGCTAGGACAACTCATTATTTCTCAACTGGTTCTGGAGACACTTTGAGAGCTGAAAGCTCTTGGATGAGAATATATTTTTATCCTAGGATGGTAAGGGAATCCCACATGCTAATTATAAAATTTTATTTATTCATGTGATCTACTATACTAAATGAAACTCCACTAATGTTTGGCTTCACCTTTTGAACCACTGGTTGTTCATAGACTAAAGGTATTTGAGGGACCTTCCCAACCTATGCATTCCAATTTTTTTGTGTTGTAAGGGTAGTAGGTTTATCTTTGGTGATTTTTGGAATAAAATTAGGAGTACTTGAATCATTAGTCACATATTGAGCCTGATCAATGGCTCTTATTTTAGCTCTAGTTATAGCTGCAACTTGACTACTTGAACTGTTAGTCTCACCACCATGATTAAAAGCAACATAATCATCCATTTACTAATTTACATTAATGGCATCAGGTTTCCCTTAAAAATTTTGAGCATCTCTTTGGGGTACCAAATTTTTCTCCTGATACTGACCTCCTTGAAGAGAAAAATCTTCTCAAGTCATTTGTGGCTTAATTAGAACTATGGCTCCTTATGCTTGGTAGGGTGGTCTATTTTCCCTAAATCCTTGATAGGGAGGCCTTAAATCTATAAAATGTTGATAAGTGGTCTAATTATATTATTTATAAGGCTTACCTTGGTATTTTTATCTTTTGAGTTGAACTATTTCATTCCCAAAATATTGTAATAGACTTTTCAACTCTCCAATCTCACTAACTTGAATAGAAGGGACAACAACTTGAGCCTATGGAGATGGAATAGGGGCTAATGATGGGATTTGATAATATTTATGGGGTGGGATATATTTTAACTCTAGGAATATATGCATTAGAGGCATTGGGAAAAGTTCACTAGCTTGTATCAAGCTATTCTCTACCCTTATAGTAACCTCATAGGCATCTGGCAAGGTAATGCCACCCATTGATTGTATCATCACACTAATATCATAATTGAGGGCTTTCAAATAGTAAAATAAGGAATTTTTTGGAGATGATCTAATCACTACAATAATCCTAGTCCATGTCTTTTATAATTTGAGGTTAAAATTAGATATGAACTCATGGGGAGCTTTCTAAATGGTAGTCAGTTGCTCAACTAATGATAGATGATCAGACTTGTCCTCAAATTTCCTGACTAAGGCTGCACCTAACTCATCCCATGTAACTATGGAATTTAGTGGAATGTTTCTATACCATTTTAGTGTTTTTTCTTTGAATGAAGAAATGAGCAATCTAATAGCTACATTATCTTAGACAACATTATGACTTGAATAAAGGTCAGTAACATCCTAGATATGCTCACTACCAATTTTTTGATCTTCTCTATAAAATAATGGGATGATTTTAAGAGAAAACACATGAATATCATCATACCAGGCTAAGTTCATTGGACTACCTCTATTGAATAGAATAAATACTTGATTTTTGATGGCCATTTAGGTAGGGGTATTGCACCACTTAAAATAATAGGATGACCAGGGGATGAATATTTCTTCTGAGGATAAGTTCTTATCCTATTAAATATTGATTTCTTGTATGAAATAGAAGGTATCTTAGTGAATTCAAGGTGAATACCTTTACTAACTAACCTTTTAGTAACCTTTAGCATGAGAATGTTGTCTGGATGGTGTTATGAACTCTAAAACTTTAAAGATATTTATCTCTTAATGATGATGGGTCTCCTTTGCTACTATAAATGCTTCTCCTTAACTCCAAATTCTACTTCCTCTAGGAGACCTAGTCCCACCAGGTGTGTCAAAATTGTTGGCATCCTAGGTTGTACCCTAGCTGAGAAGGGGAGTGTTCAAGTCCTCCTACTCAAACCTAGTCCAACATAAGAATAACCATAGTTTTTGGGTTGCCTAAAATTGGGTTATACCATTAGAGAATGATAGCTTCCTTTTGGGGTTATCACCTATACTAAACCTAAACTACCTCCTTGCTTGGAAAAGGGATAGAGATTCACAATAATTCATAAAAGTATGAAAAAGGGAGGTGATGCACCAAATGTTTTAATCCTTATACCTTCACCAAACACACTATAGGATACTTTCAAGATTGATAATCATCACTTCATTTTCTCTTTTGTTAGCTTCCACATAAGTATTTCACAACAAGGCATGGACTAGCTATCAACTTGAAATGGGAGGGAATTTGTCCACTTCCACACTGAACAATAGACTATATATGCATTTGGAATGACCTATGAGAACCACCAAAACACTACATGAAGGTGAGAAAAGTTAGACAGAGGCAATGAAAACATACATTCACTTACCACATCAATGAATTCATAAGACACACTTCAAAAAAGCTTTCAAAATGGAGGAATTCAATGTTTATTACATCCAATAGGTGTTAAAGTACAAATCTTGGTAGAGTCTAATCATGCCAAAGAGAGGGGATATCATTTACAAGTCTTAGAATCCTATATTTATAGAAAAATAAGATGAGAGAAATGGAGATCATGCATAGAAGGATGGAAAAGGGAACATAATGACCAAGATCTTAAGCATTTGGCATTGATACCATTATAATAGATCATAATGCCTAGAATTACTTTTAGAAGGCAGCCATAACAACCATATCAGTCCCTTTTAATCTATTTCTAGCCTATATTGATTCTCCTTACAAATAAAATGGTGGGATCAAGTTGTTTCAAAGCTAAATTTTGGCATCAAAGTAGTTACAACAATGGGATCAATCTGTTAGGATATTTTTCTAGTGTTGATTGATCCCTACTAGTTTCTTTGTTGCATGAAAGAATGGATAAAAGGTTCATAATCATGTATCTAATGTTGTCAATGATTCCTTTAAAACTAATGTGTCTTATTCCATGGCATCCCTTTGAAATATCTATTTTAGTTCAACTTTGACTACATTTGATATCCATTTAAAGTCTCAAGGCTTCAACCTTTGATTTTGGCCATTAATCTTGATTTGGGCAACCCAATGCATGTCATTGATATTTTATAGTAAGATAAAATTCACACCATTAGATCTTTATGGCATGATTGAATGTGTGTCACTGATCTTTGTTAGTAAGATCAAATGTACACCATTAGATATTTCTCTATATAAATGAACATGAGCCATAGATCTACCAATTTAATGTACTTAAGAAACTTGTCACCCACACATTTTCTCTTAGAATCTACTAACCTTTTGACCCATTTCTTTCCATTAGATCTACTTTGTATGAGTGAATGTGCTTCATTTATCTGCCTAAACCTACTAACTCAAGCTTCATGCACATGTTGTTGGATATTTTTATCCGATTGAACACTAATCATTGATCTTAGAAGATTTAAATTCAAATGGCTATTTGTTATATCTTAATCTTGACATCTTTACACACATCCCACTTGTTAATTATTTTTAAATTCAAATGGTTAATTATTATGGCTTTAATTTGATATCCCCGTGTATGTTTCATTCTATAGGTTTAATTTTCAAGCTTTATATCTTGAGATAGAAAAGACATCAAAATATGAATTTTTTAGAGGATGATCTAGGCATGAAATACATCATTTCTATGCAATATTTTGGTTAGAGAGGATTTCCAAGGTGTATATATTAAATGTGAAACTAGATTGACCCATTCATTCTTACAAGCTATATTGTGATTGTCTGGTTGTCTAAGATCACCAAATTAACATTGTAATCTTGATTAAAGTGTTTCAAAAGATTGAAAATGCTATGTGATCTCCTATTGAATTCCATATTCTCCTTATGACATTAGATCACTCTTCAATCAGGACCCTACTCAACTCCTGATTCTAGATTTAGGCAAATTTTAGTATGTAGACCAAATTTGGCTAATAATTACAATGGAGAATTGGTATTTTATAGGCCATTCAATCAACTGATTCATAAATCTAATCCCTTAACTAGTGGTTGTAAATATTTAATGAGACATGCCCATTTCTACTCAAATTTTAATTGGTACATGCACAATACTAATGAAATCAGGATCAAGGACATGGTAAATAATATTCAAAATGAATTTTGGGTGGCTGAATTCATTGAATATCCCCTTGAGATATCTAATTATCCATACTCTACTTGGTGATGACCTTATCTGATTAAGACAACACAATGTCATGTATTCTCTTTCTCAATCCTAATACATACGTTAAATTTTTTGGTTAGCATCACTATCTAAATTACTTATGAATTTATGTCACATGATCCCTTTCACCATGGAAGATAAAATAATTCATGACTATATATATCTGATTGGACCCATAGTCTAATTTATGGATCCTGATGAACTATATGGGAAAGATGAGCATCAAGTTTAGGATCTAATCTTATTTATAGAGGTCTATGTATCTTCCTTGGTAAGGCCACTCCACATGTCCATTTTTTGTTTCTCAATAAATCTGAAGTGTCCTTCACATGCTAAGGTCCTGCTAAGTTGAAGCCTTTTTTAACCAAAAAATTGGCTAAGGGTCCATATTGTCTTGACATTTCTTTCACTATTAAGTATTAGGATCATGATAAGTGGTAAGATTTCACTCATTAAAATCTCTATAGGTCCTCACTCATTATTTAATTCCTTGATTGCCTTAAAACCCTAATATTATGTCATGTGTCATCATCTCATAAACTCTCTTGATCCCAGATCTATCTTATTTTTATGCTTGACCTAGTCGTACAAAAAAGTGTGATAATGTCATGTGGCATGATCTCATTTATCCATAATATCAAATACCTATTTACCTTGTATTAACCATCCTAGGGACCCAAGGAAATGATCTTATGCCACATGGCATCATCCCAAATACCCAGAGTATCAAAGGGTGAGATCTTTGTTTGAAGTGTTATGGAGAAATGAAGGTCTAAGATATTGAGAGGTGGAAACCTATTAGATATTCTAAATATGTAAGACATAAGAATTTTGTTAGGCTTTGAAAAAATAATAGTTGTTAGAAATTGAATTTTTTATTTTTAACTAAAAATTATCTAAGGTAAAGATTTAAAGAAAAGCGAGAATACATGAATAAAAAGGGGTTTTTTTCTAATCACACAACCAATTTAATGTATTTAAAAGTTGAAAGACTTAATCTTAAGATTAAATCACATAAAAAACATAATAAATTTTAGATCTTTTAAGGGATGAGATGACATGGAAGATTTTAATAACGTCCTCGATTCTAAATTGTTTTTTGAAACCAAAAGTTCTAATGAAGTCATTATGTGATAATACAAATTATTAACATAGGGTTTGCCTACTAATATTTCTAATCCCTTCTTGATGTTAATTTTTATAATATAGATATTGATCAAAAAACTTGTTTTTCTACACTCGTAAGATGTTTAGAATGGACCCAAAATCTGAAGACTTAAACCAAATTTAAATAATTCAATCAGAAGGAAATCATATTAGTTATATGACAGTCTTTATGGTCCAAACAACTATCAAATATAATTATGTGATGTGGATTCCAATGTGTCATCTACTTGTATTCACTCAATTTGGACCTAGTTTAATGTCTACCTAGGATGATGATCTCCATGCTCTTGGTGAAACAAGATATTGACACTTGTCAAGATTTTATTTATATGCAACCTAACAGGAGACTTGGAAACATATGAATCATCTCATGGTCCCATGGAAATAAGATCATGCTATTTGACATGATCTAAGACATCTAGGATCTCAACTATCAATCTAAAGTATACATACTATCCTAAGGGCCTAGAGAAATGAGATCACACCATGTGGAGTGATCTCATGCATCTAAGAGGTTCTTGTCTTGTTGAAAAAACCAATGGGGTCCAAGGAAGTGAGGAAATAGGATTTCACCATGCATCCTCATCCCAAGCACCTAGAGAGTTTAGGTAAAAATGACTAAGTCAAAATAGGCCTAGGAAAGTGAGTGAGTGACAAGTGGAAGATCCTCACTTTCCCAGGGACTCACATGAAATTTAGTTGAACATTTTCTTTTGGGAAAACCAAAATAGCTATTATAACTTAAATTCAAAACTAAAATAAGCCCATGAAGAGATCACAGCCATCCACCTGACTAAGAGCCAAAACTAGACCATTATCTAAAAGTGACCAAATCTGAAAAAATGAGAATAGGAATAATATTATCCATTTCACCTTAAATAAGAAAAAAATATAGACCAAGATAAGTAAGAAAATATAATGAAAATCTTGGAAACACCTAGTCATATTAATTCAAAAAGAATGAAATAGACTAAATAGAGATGAAAAATTAGATAAAATGGTCCTATTTAATCAACACTTAAATCCAATTTAATCTGATAGTTCACTAAGAGACTAATTTTTAAAAGTTAATTAGATGAAAATGCTCTGTTAAATAAACAAAAATCATAGCATATCAGGCCAAACTATTCAAGGAAAATAATAAAAACCTTGAAATGGTTAGATATTCTACACAAATTTGAGGTGAAATGGTCTAGAAATGGAAATTTGAATGTAGTTTAAAACATAATCAGAAATAGACCAAAACTTATCAAATTCAAGCAAATTTAGATAGTTCCACCAAAGAAGCCCCAACTACAATCTTCTATACCAAATGCATGAAATAGAAAATTTAATTTTATTAGTTTAAAGAGTAAAAAAATATGACATTAAGACTAAAAATTTTCAAGGACCTTTCCCAATTAGATTAATAGATAAAGCAGGTCAAGACCTGACTAAAACCTAGAAGACTAGGCTCTAGAGAAAAAAAGGGTTCACTAATTTTATGAATAAATTAGGGTATGTTTTGAAAGCAACAATAAATGGTAACTGTACTAAAAAATACTCTTGAGTATTTTGGAACATTGAAACCATACCTACAACCTAAAATATTTAGCTTATCCCAATGCTTGGAACATGAAACAACTTATGCAAAGATAATAAGGGATAGATGCAGAACCCAAATCAAATAATTTCATTAACCATTATGTGTTCATCTATTTATTTTATTCTTGACATTTGCAAGGACTAGGTGATGTAATTAGGATCTTCCATCTAGTGAATTATACCTTGGAATGAACACTTGGATGTTGCTTAGTTATTAGCCAAACATCCATATCCCTAATAGAGTTGTCTATGTTCCAACATAAATCCTTGCTTTACTACCAACCAAGCATCCATAGCCCTAGTAGAGGTTACTTGAATGACCCAAACATTGATTTTTTTAAAAATGAATTTTCTTTTCATTCCTTTTATTCTTTCCTTTTCTTGAACATCTCAGTCTTAGGTTAGGGACCACCATGATAAATAAAAATTAGAATTATATATTTTTCACATTCAAACCTTGGACGTAATGGTTTCATCTAGGTAAATTTAAATATCATTAAAGTGCATTTTTTGAAAGAATATATTCAAGAGGTAGACAAACCATACCCAACTTACCAAACACAAACTCATTTATAACATAGGCAAATAACTAAAGCTTTTGGAACTGAGTTGAAGACTAAATCTAATGCCACAAAAATCTAAGTACTACACGCTAGAATGTCATTTGTGTTACATACTTATATGCCTATAATTATTCATCATGCCATTGATTAATTTAGAACCAAAGGACAAAATAGTTGGGAACATATGCAACAAGGAAAATATAAAAATAAAATAAAAAAATAGACCTGAACCAAACACCAAAAATAGAAAAACAAAATGAGTAAGGGAAATAAAGGAAACAAAAGGGAAACTATTTACAGGACCAATCCAAGGCAGTTCAAGCTTGGAATTATTTCTTTAATAATTTTTCATAGACAAGTAATATAACATCCTCTCCAGTTAGACACATTAGGTGGAAATCATTTTTGCCCAAGATTTATAAGGGTCATATCCAAAGGGCATCAAATTTTATGTGTTGACCATTATTTTCATGAGCCTTATCCAAAATAAGGACTAAATAAAATATCTAAAATTTTTTTTAGCTTGCTTGTCAAAATAGTGTTTGAAAACTCCTTGATTTATACTAAAGTGGAGTAGGGATACATCACACTTTTCTTCCAGTTGTATTATGTTTAGGAGGTGAGCCTCTATCTTGTTATCATGCTTGAGGTAATATTTAATGAATATTAAGGTTAAGATTTTGAGGTTTATAGGGAAGATCAGGTCTTGGCCATAAACCATATGGTATGGGGAAGTGCCTATAAAAGACTTGATCTTAGTCCTATCAAACCATAATGCAAATTTTAGAATAGTATGCTAGTCTCTAGGATTCCTCTCCAAGACTTTATTGATCACATCCAACAAGTTCTTATTTGTTGAATAATCTAACCCATTACCTTGTAGATATCAATTGGATTATAATTTAAGGATACTTGATTGTCATAATACCACTCAAAAAATTATAATGAGGAGAAAGTAGGGTCATTATCACGTACCAAAACAAACAGCATACCAAACTTGGTGACAATGTTGTCCTTAAGGAGTTTGAACACCACTTTAATAGTGTAATTCCTAAATGCTTTGTCTTCAGTCTAGAACATGAATTAATCAATTACAATGTGTATAAAATTGTGTCCAATGGATTGATTAGCATTGATGGCCCCCATAAATTCAAGTCCCCACTTTGAAAATGGATGGGACTCAATAACTAGCTATAGTGGCATGGCTGGAGTGCCTTCTCTATGCATAGTGATTTGAAAAATTCCATAGCTTCTCACATGGGCATGTGCATCCTTGAAAACATGAGGTCATTAATAGCCTAGTCTAAGTATTTGGTGAGATGTGGCACTCCATAAACCATGTTTAATCCCATATTTCTCATGAAAATCACTGAGTATTCTAGTTCCTTCTTCCCAATTCAAGCATCTCAAAAATATACCTTCATGGTTATTTCTATATAATATGCATGACTTGATCATGAATTTATTATCTTTTAGGCTTAGTGCTCTCGTATGAGTGAATTTTAGGTGGCTTGGGCACTTATTGTTCATCAAATAGTAGATAATGTCTTGATACCAATCATTATTTGTAATGCTTTGTATTGTATACTACTAGCATGTAATCTATGGATCCACCTCAGTAATGGTCTTTTTGAGCCCATGAAATTTAATAATATTCATTAGTTTCATCTCTAGATTAATTTTTTTTAGGATGGTCATCTGTTTCCCATGTTTCTCACCTAGCTTGTTCTTCATCAACATTGTCTTAACAGCTAGATCAGGAACAACGATAAATAATTTATTGTGTAGAATGTAATACCTAAATTTTTTAACCATTTTGATCAAGAAAAAAACATGTTTTTCAATGTTTGAGTACTTGATCTTAGAACTTATAAGTGGTTCACTCACAAATGAGATAGGTATCTCATCCCTAGCTTCTTTTCTTTATGTTAAAATAATAGCACTTGAGTGTTCTAAAGTGAATTAATATATGTAGAAGGGTTACATGTATTTGGGAAAAATAAGCACTGGTGTGTTTTAAAAAAACATATTTATTTGAGTAAAATATGTTTGTGTTTTATTCATTCATTCAATCTTAGCATCCTTATTTAGCATGTTGTATACAATTTGGACTATCTCTGCAAAACCTAAGATGAACTTCTTTATGAAGTTTTGATGAAGAATGACTTCAAATATTTCCTACTACCATGCAATGAAATTTTTAGAACAAACTCCAATTTTTATAGGTCTATTGAAATATCTCATTTAGATATGTTTTACCCCAATAATTACCCTCTAAGACCCCAAATATGCATTTCTTCATGTTTAGGTAAATTTTATAGTTTTTACACCTCTATAAGACTACTCTAAATTATTTCACATGGTCTTATTTATTCTTGGAAAATATGGTTAGGTCATGTGTGTGTGTCTGTGTGTGTGTGTGTGTGTGTGTGTGTGTGTGTGTGTGTGTGTGTGTGTGTGTGTGTGTGTGTGTGTGTGTGTGTGTGTGTGTGTGTGTGTGTGTGTGTGTGTGTGTGTGTGTGTGTGTGTGTGTGTGTGTGTGTGTGTGTGTGTGCGTGTGCGTGCGTGTGTGTGTTTGTGTGTGTGTGTGTGTGTGTGTGATTATGCACTTATTAATGAGGTCCTTGAGTGCAATATCCATTGCCCACTAAAAGATGGCACCCACATTGATTAGGCTAAAAGGCTTTCTTTTATATGTGAATGTACCCCACTTATACTTGTCTTTATCATGTCCTCATAGTTGACCATTACTTGATTATAGCATGAATATCCATCAATAAATGACACAATTTGAGAGTCATTCACTATTTATAAGACTTCATCTAGAGAAGGTATTAGGTAGTTACATTTTTTAGAGGCTTTGTTCAAATTTTTGAAGTTCACATAGATTCTAATTTCCCCATTATTATTTAAAATAAGTACCAAGTTATCCAATCAAGTGAAGTATTTAATAGGGTAGATGACCTTTGTAGAAAGTAGCTTTTACACCTATATTAAAATTAAAGGCTCTAATAATGGATTGACTAGCCTTTGCCTCTGGTTGAATGGTTTGACATCATGCTTTAGAGGAATAGTATGCATTAGCATGGAGGTGTCAAAAACTTTCAAATATTTGTCTCTCCATGTAATAGTGTCAAAAAGTTCTTTCAAGGCTTGCATAATCCTTTGATTTTCAATCAGGGTGCAAGTTGTACTTAAAATCAAATGTTTTTATTCCCATGTATTGCTCAGGTTGAAATGATAATTAGGATTCCATTTGGTAGGGTTTATTCTAAACTTTTCACCTTGATATTTCATGTTGAAAATACTCTCTAATGACACCATATATTTTAGTATGTTATTAGTATTTAAATTGATGACCATTTATTCATCTAGTTTTAACTCCTCCTTATCATCTTAGTCAATGATCTATGACTCAAATATGTCATTTTTTATGATAAAGTGAATGATATGTCTATCATCATTGAAGACTTGGAAGTTTATGATGTTATTTGGAATAAAAGAAGTAGAAACCAACTCTACTAAAAAAATCCTCGATCTGGAGTTAGTAATGGGTTCTAAGGTATTTGCAGTCATTATCAATGCATCCACCATATAATTGTTCCTTTGGGGAAACATTTAGATGTTGAATACATTGAAGTATTCAATCAGGTTCCACACTCCATTATAATACCGAGAAAAATATTTGTCATTATGAACATAGTGGCTTATAACATTTTTGACCACAAGTTCTAAACCCCTAAGGAATTTTAAGTTATTCACCTTATTCCATAGTGTGAATTGAAGTCCATGTACTAAGTCTTTGTACTACACCACATTGTTAGTTCAAGAAAATTGTAATCAAAAGGTTATGAAATATGACCTTCCTCTTAGGTTGGTGAGTTTAATCCTACCACCACACCCTCTCTTTGATTTAAAGACATAAAACTTTAGGGTCCACATGATCTTCAACTATGCATAGTGAATTATACAAGGGGATGATGCCACCATGTTTACTTATTTTCTATTTTCTCTAATTCCTAGCTTACACATACTTTCTTCTTCAGTTATTAATGACTTTCTGATATGATCCTTGGTAGTATATGTTTTTATAAAATTATTCAAAATGTAAACATGGTAACTTCTAAGATTTTGAAATCTTTATTCTCACATAAATGGCCTTGCTTAACCTCTACATGCATTAGGGAAGGAATGTAAATTGAAAATATTTATGGCACATAGAGGATATCCTTCTCATCTAGTTGGTTCAATTATTCAAATCCAAGATATTATTACATGGTCAACATGTTAATGGATACTCTGCCATAAACTTTTACTTCCTTCTTAAGTGCATATACCCATAGCTCAAATTCCTCGTATAATATCTCCTTGGTCTTATTGTATTATTTAATCATGTAAGCCATATTTAGATCCCTCTCAATTCTAATCTAACTAGGCATACCTCATGATGGAAGCCATATGTGGGATAAATTGATGTCTATATACCCATTGAGTATCTTGGACCAATCTCAAATAAAAATCATCTCATATTCCTTAGGTATATCTACTAATTGGATGTTGATGAATTACTGCATTCTAGGATTAAAGTCCAACTACATGTGGATTGCATTCAACTCACCAAAAAATTTAACCTATGATTTATCCAATTGAACAAATTTACTAGTAGATTTGGTGGTTTTTAGTCCTAGTTGTTAGTAAGTGGCATAAGGCATCACATTCCCTAAAGCACTTAGATATACCAAAAAATTGTGTAAGTTTTTACTAAAAATTATGATTGTTTGTAGAATGGTGACAGTCTCCATTTTTCCCTTATATATATAAACATGAAAATCAATATTTTTATTATATTCATTCTTCATAGGGGCAGATAATTATTTTAATAACATGTCATTTTGGTTAGACATCTGAAACAACTCAAACATTATTATGTTGGCTTTAGTTTTCTTTAGGTCTTATATGATGTTATATCCATGTTTGCTTTATTATAGTGTCTTATCAACTTAGGGAGGTGAAACACTAGTCTTAGGTTGATATAAAGTAGTAGGTCCTTTAGGGGGATAAATATTATTACTTGAGTTTTCATCAAGAGAAAACCAAATGTTGTTTAGGGGAGTAGAAGTAGTCCAAGGACTCTATAATTTACTCCTTAATTGATAGTTTTTCCCCATTTTTAATTATTTAAAATTGTTTACCTCATCTATTTTATCCTTAGGATCATTTTAAATTTCAAATGAAAACTCATATGTCTCGCAGACCATTACAGTGCTCAAGTTATCTCCACTTGGGTCTAGTTTTCTATTATCCAGCATAGAAAATATTTCAAGGCTATCCATCTCCTTTTATAAGATGTTTGAGTCCAATGTGAATTGATCACATTTTGTTTCAACATGGTATGTTCTATCATGCAGTCTCCACCAAGTGGGTAAGGTTAGGTCTACCATGTTTACTAAGTTGGAGACACTATTGATATTTTGATTAGTGTTGTCAAGGGGACTAAACACATTTCCATTATTGGGCTTAGTGTTCCACTACATATTAGTCCTTTAAAATTTGTAATTTATGTGTTGAGGTGGGTTTTTTGTAGTTTAGTTCATGTTTTAAGGCACCTATCTATGTAATTTAACCAAATAATTGGTTAATATTTGGACCATCTATTACAAATTAGTTACTTTAGAGTTCATAGAGGTATTTTGGTTACTTCTTTCTTGAGGTAATGGGCTAGCAACTAGTGCAGTAGTATTTAAAAATGTAGGGACAATATGATGCACTATGTTATGGGCATTTTTAGTAGGTGACTAATTATTCATAAATTAAGGGATAGCCTACTATTTGTTGTTAGGGATAGCATAACCACTAGAACAAGGTGGGGGACATATATTATTATAGGCAATTAGAATGATTTGTTGACTCATAGGCTATGATAATATGTGATTTTAAGGAGTATATGACTAACTATTAGGCATGGGGTCTGAGGGTATCAAATTATAGACTAGATTTGGACTTGAATACATAGCTCTTGGGATTGAATTCATTAAATAATTATTCTACATAAGGGCCTAGTCGACCATAGGAATTTGGTTATAAGCACTAGGTTGACCTAACAAGGGCAAGGGATCAACACCATATCATTGGGGTTCCATCTTATATTCAATATTTATTACCTCATTATAGGCCAAGGACAAATATGTAATAGTTTTTTGGGTCCTCCTAAGGAACATGAAAGTCATGGGATCTAGGGCCCTCAATTATATTTGTATGGTAGCAAGCTATGTTTGTGTGTAATGGTCTTTTAGTCTTTTGTATAGCTTTTGATATTGAGTATTGAATATAATCATGGGTTCATTACATTATCTATGGGTAGTATCAAATTAGTGATAGAGTATGGAAGGGTCTATTGGTATCCTAAAGTGGTTAATAAACACAATATCAAGATCATCTCAATAGGTTATGGATCCATCTAGTAGACCTAGGTACCAACCATATGCTAACTCATATAAAGTGTAAGGGAATAACATGTAAGTGACATATTCATGTTGGACTTGATTTTTGATCAAGTCATACTTGAAATTCTATATGTGTTCTTCTATTTCTCTTACTCCACCATGAACATATCTTGGGATTATTTTCTCAAGATTTTTGGTTTGGTCATGGGCAAGTCCTAAAATGTTCATAAGATAAATACTTCCTCCTAACTAGGTAGGATTAGCCATAGATAGGTTCTTAGGGAGATAAAAAGTGGTAATGAAAGTAACTATAACATTTTAGGAGATATTAATTGAGAAAGTTTGTTTGGACTTAGACTTCCCTTTGTTAGTCTTAGTTTTCTATGTCATGAGAGTTTCAATAGCTCAAAGTCACCCTTAACTAACTTCAACATTATGACAACTCTTCTAATTTTTAGTTTATAAAACCTATAATGTTTATATCTAAGTAAGACATGTGAAATGTTAGACACAATCAAGCATAAATATCAAAGAATAATATATCAATCCCTCCTATCTCTAATCTATTGGTGGTTCATTTGGCACAATGCACCAATTCTAGGAGGAAAAGAAGAAAGGGAAGGATCAACTAGTGAGGATTTCTCCTCTCCCCTTCCACCTCTCCTAAAAGGAAGTAATATAAGTAGAAACTTCCCTAAATTCTTATGTATCAAGACATGGTGAACTAGACGCCTCAATTGGTTGATGCAAGTTGTTCCATACAAGGGTTCTAGTTGGAGTACACTATAAGACTTATGAAATAAAATTGTCTCTTTTATGTCTAGAAGAACCAACTTTTTAAGATTTAAAAATGAACTCACTAATATTTGGCACTTATATAAAATCTCATAGTTTAAAAAAATCATAAAAGAAGACAAGTGAAAGGATGAACATGCAATCTAAATAAAACTTGGACAACTAGTTACAATTCATAGCATCCTAAAGCTAATCAATAAAAATATAAAAAATATAAAAATAAATGGGGTATGGAGAAAGTAAATATGATATATTTTTCTAATTAGGATAATTTTGGATTTTATAAGTAAATACTAGTTCTCCATTATAATGGAGAACTAGTATTTTATAGGGCATTCAATCCACTAAGTTATAAATTAGACCCCTTGATTGGTGGGTGTAAATATTTAATTAGATTCACCCATTTTTCTCACATTTTAATTAGTACATGCACAATCCCAATTAAATGAAGATCAAGGCCATGATAACTGATCTTAAAAATTAATTTTGGGAAACTAAAGTTATTAAATATCCCCTTGAGCTAGCAGTTAGCCAACTCAACTTGGTGATGACCTTACCTGATTAAGATAATACTTTGTCATTTATACTCTTGTTTGATCCCAGTTCATATGCCAAATATTTTAGTTAACACCATTATTTAACTTGATTAGGAATCTATGTCATATGATCCCTTTAATTATTGGAAGACATAATAATTCATTATTGTATAGATCTAATTAGACTCATAGTCCAATTTTTGGATCTTGACAACCTAGATGGAAAATATGGGCATCAAGTTTAGGCTTTGATCCCATTTGTGGAGGTCCATGTATCATCCTTAGGAAGGTTTATCCACATTTCCATTTTTGGTACTCAATAAAGCTAGCATGTCCTTTACATACCAAGGTCTTGCTACATGGTGATATTTTGTTAACTCATGACTTGGATGAGGGTCTAGATTGTCTTGACTTTTATTTTACTATGAAGTAGTGGGATATTTGCAAGTGGCAAGATCCCACTCATTTATATCTCTAAATGTCCTCACTCATTTTTTAATTCTATTACTACCCCATAGCCTCATGATTATTCCATGTGGCATCATATTAGAGAATCAAAGAATCCCAATTCTATCATATTACTTTGTTTGACCTAGGGGCATAAATAAGTAAGAAGATGTCATCTGGAATCATCTAATTTATCCAAAGGATCAACTACGTATTGACCTTATATTAACCATCATGGGGGCCTAAGGAAATAATATTGTGCCATGTGGCATCATCTTAAGCATCTAAAGGGTTGAATGGGGATCTCTTTGTCTAAAGTATTCTAGAGTTGTTGAGGTCTAAGATGTTAATAGGTATGGGCTTCTCAAAGAATATAAAAATGCAAGATAAAAAATTAGCCTATAGAATGTGAAAAAATAATAGTTTTTAGACTTTACATTTCTAGTTTTAACTAAAAATTGGCTAAGGTAAAGCCTTAAAGAAAACCAATAAGCCATGAATAAAAAGGTTTTTTTTCCTAATCACACATCTAATTTAATCTATTTAAAAGATGAAAGACTAAACATTAAGAGTAAATCATATAATAAAACACAATCAATTTCAGATATTTTAAGGGATGAGATGAAATGAAAGATTTTCATAACATCCTTGAGACCAAATAGTCCATGGAGCCAAAATTTGCAATGAAGTCTTTCCATGATAGCATAACTTATTGACACCTGGTTGCCTTATTAATATTAAAAAAATTTCTAATCCCTTCTTGATGTTAACTATTATACTATAGATATTGATAAAAAAACTTATTATTTCATACCCTTAAGCTATCTAGAATAGACCCAAAATCTAAAGACTTAAACCAAATTTAAATAGTTTGATCATAAAGAAAAGCATATTAGTTATATGATAGTCTTGATGGGCCAAATGACCATCAAATTTAAGCATGTGAAATGTTGGTGTGGATAATAGTGTGTCATCTAGTTGGCAATCGATGCCATGTGGAATCCATTCATTTATTTGGACCTGTTTTAATGTCCAATTGGGTTGATGATCTCCATGCTCTTGATGAAATGCGATCTTGACACTTGTCAAGATATCATTTATTTGGGGCCTAATAAGAGATTTTTAAATATACAATCCATCACATGGGCCTAAAGAAATTGGATCATGCCACATGGCATAGTCTAGGGAATCCAAGAGCTTGACTATCAATTATAATTATGCATACTATCTTAGGGGCCTAGATAAATAGGATCATGCCACATAACATGATATCATGCATTCAAGAGGTCCCTATTCTATTGAATAAACTAAAGGGGTAAGGAAGTGGGAAAAAGTATCATGCCATGTGTCCTCATTTTGGATATGCAAAGAGTTTAGGAAAAAATGACTAAGTCAAAATATACTAGGGAAAGTGAGTGAGAGACAAGTGACACCTCCTTAGTTTTCTTGGCTTGCAAAGAAACCAAAAACTCCATTAGACTTTATTTTCAAACCCTGATAAAAATGACTAAGGTAAAAGAAAAGGAAAACAAGCCAGAAAAGAGAACACAACTATCCACCTAACTCTAAGCCAAAGCTAGACTATTATCTAGAAGCAACCAAGTCTGAAAATGAGACTATGAAGAATATTAGCCATTTCACCTTGACCAAGAATAGATATAGACCAACATACTTAAGAAAAGATCATGAAAATCTTGAAAACACCTAGTCATACTAATTCAAAAGGAATATAAGTGACAAAATAGAGATGAAAAAGTAGATAAAGTGGTCCCATTTGATCAAAACTTAAAGCTAATTTAATCTGATAATTCACTAAGAAAATAAGTTTTATAAGTTAATTAAATTCAAATAATCTGATAAATATATGAAAAATAGACCATATCAAGCCAAACTACTCAATGAAAATAATAAAACACCTATAATGGTCAGATAATCTACATAAATTAGAGTCAAAGTGGTTTGGAAATGGAAATTTCAATGTAGTTAAAAACATAATCATAAATAAACCAAAACTTATCAAATTTAAGCAAATTCAGATAGTTTCACCAAAGAAGCCCCAAATGCAATTGAGGCATAGTATGGGTCCTTGGCTTGCATATCAATGGTTATTGTGGGATTCCTTATTTTTTTGGGTTTGAATGTTCTACTAAATACCCTTTGTTTATTGTGCCCTCAAAAATTACAACCATCTTACATGTGTTTTATTCCTTGTCTACCACTATATTGATAATTATCAACACAAGAGGTGTGGGAATCTACACCAAATGATCTTCATAACATTGTTTCACACTTGAAAAGTGTGTGTTACATTCCAAAATAAATGATAATTTTATTCTTCCTCCTTAAATACCTCAATGTCATATGTCCTTAATTATTGACTTATACACATATTATCCTATAATGCCCATCTGAGTAAGATCATAATCTACAGTGACATGTGGGACATTCATGTCAAAATCCCACATTTTAGTACTATTCATCTTCTTCTTTAGTAAACCTTTTGATGTTCTATGTGTTGGTACATTTCTCTTCACTATAATATTCCACAATGGGGTTATTTCTTTTTTAGGAGGTGTTTGTGCATCTACTTGTAGTTATGCTACTAACTATTAAGGCAATGGTTATTGTAGACACTCTGATTTTATCACTTCCATCTCAAATTGAAAAATGGAATGCCTTTTCGTAATTTCACATAATTTGGTCTAAAATCATCTATTCATCTAATATACATGTTTGAATTTACCTCAAAGCATCTATAAGTGAGCCAATTCATCATATTAGATATGTTTAATTATCATTATATGTTTAATTTCTTTGTTCAATCAAGCTTCTCTAGTCAATTTATTTATCCAATCAAGATTATCTATTTAACCAAGATTATATGGTTAATTTTATATAATTAATCAAGCTCTAGTCAATTTCTCTATTCAATCATTATTCTTTGATCAATTTCTCTGTTCAATTATCCTATTCTGGTCATTTCAATAAATACCCCTTATCTGATCAATTAATTCTATTAACTCCCCTTCTCTAAATCATTATTCTAATTATATTTATATTGTAAATATAATTATAATTATCTTTAAATTTATTAATTCCTCTCCCCCCCAAAGAGGGCATCTTCATGCAAATAAAAGATCTTGATATCTTATGGAATATTCTTTTGTGATCTAATTAAATTCATAAGTGAATTAAAATACAATATTATTATTCACCCTTCATCTTGGAGAAAAGATAAAGGGCCCAAATTGGTGATCCATCTGTATTCTTTGGAATAACTCTGCACCCTTCATCTTGGAAACAAGATGAATGACTTATATTAAATCTAATTTGATATTTTCAAAGATCATCCTCCACCCTTCATCTCGATTAAGATGAAGGGCTCACATCAATGATCCATATGATGATCCATGTGCACATTTGAGGATTCATTTATAACCATTAATTTTTATCTCAATATTAAGGGTCCTCACTAATCTAAATTTGTTATAAATAGACCCCTTTGCATCACAATTATCATGCTCAATTCAGACAATGAAGTGTTTTCAAATCATCAAATCTCTTTATGCATTAGCTTCCCAAATTATTTATCAAGTTAAACAAGGTCTATAATTTCAAATTGAGATGTCCTCACATCATTTATGAAGAACATTTTGAAGCTACATTTGAGCCACATTCTAAGGTTTGCATGTTTCTAGTTTGAATCTAATGCATTATTGACTAATATTTTGCATTGTTCATGAGGTCTTAATCTCTAGAATTTTTTTTCATTTGTTTTCATGTTCTTAATTGACTAAAACTAAAAATGGTGAAAATATAGCTAAGTGAGATTCCTAATGACACATATGGCATGTCCAATGGGACTAACAACCCATATCTTTCTTTTGAGCCTATTTTACAACTTTTTTTGAATAATATCAGAATATTTTGGATGTTTTACATCTAACTTTCTACCATTTTTTTCATCTACATTTCAATGATTTCATTCTTTAAAATGGTGAATTCATTTTTAATTTTTTACTAATTGGTGAAATCATCCAATAATTAGTGAAATTTTCACTATTCTCTATTCTATATTCATTGTTCTATCTTTTCTATGTAGGTGTTTGATATCAGTGAAATAATTTTAATATCCATGAAAACATCACTTTCATTAGCAGAGTTGACATTATAATCAGTGAAATTGACTTTATTATTAGTGAAATCATCTATGTGCACTATTTTTAGTTTTTGATTTATCTATCTAAACTTATTATTAACAAAATCATTCAAGTCATTCATGAAATCGCTACTTTCATTAATGAAATCGATATACTATCAGTGAGATTGTCTATGTATTGATGATATTGTTCTCATGTATCTCTCTATTTGGTTTTCTATTCATTAATGAAATTGCTTTGTCATTAGTGAAATTACTTTTTTATTAGTGAAATTCATTTTTTAATCAATAAAATCATCCCATAATCAGTGAAATCACTCTTTGTCTATTTTTTTATGTATTATGTTTTCTATTGTTTTATAGGTTTTCTAAAATTAGTGAAATTATTTCCTACTAAACAGTGAAAATGCTTGTATGTCAGAATATGAGAGTTAGAAAAACATAATAAATTAACCCCCTTCACTTATCAAATACCCCCTAAGAAAAAATACTCACCTTATTTACTTGTAGATTTCAAAAATGGGGTGATTTATTTAAACAAATTATTTTTTCTATTCACATTTCATTTTAATTTCTTAAAAATCAATTCACATCTCATTTTGGTGCTTAAAAATCAAGTCACATTTTGTTTTGAGTTCTAAGAAAACTTACATATTTTTCAAAACTTTTTGATTTTGTGTAAGTATTCTTTGTCGATTCTTGAATGTGTTGTGGGGATATTTTATGTGTTTGCTCTCCCCTTTTGTGTGACTTAGAAATGCAAATATTATATTTTTTTTTAAATCCTATAAATATGCTTATTATGTTCTTCATTCACCCTTAATGGGAGTTACATGAATCAGAATGACAATACCTTCCTTTTTCTTTTAGCTCAATATTTGGGGTGTCATTGCCTTCTTGCAAGTCCTTAGGGTGTGGTGACTATGACATAATTACCTAGAATTTTAGCAACATCACTCATCCAATGGGGTATATAAATTGAATCAATGTTAGTGGTATGTTATTTTTTGGTCCCTTAGAGCTTGGTTGCACTGGTAGCACTTCACTAAAACCCCTATGGCTAAAGTGGTCATGAAGGGACTAGACCCTTTGGTGAATGGCCAACAAGATATCACATCCAATTGATATATAGTCCCAAAGTTCCCACATACCTAAATTTATATTAGGATCATATAGAAAGTCCTAGAAAACATTAGCTTAAGACTCTTTACCCATAACACATTCATTGATGTAGGTTTCAAAGGTCTATAGAGCCTAAAGATATCTTTTATGTACAAAACTTATGAGATAATGGGGGTGTAAAAACCCTACCAATAATTGTAATGATTTATTTAATGAATCTTAAATTTTATCCTTTCTCAAGTGTAAAAACCCTATCAATAACTATAATAATTTCTTTAATGAATCTTAAATTTTATCCTTTCTCAAGGCAAGTATATCAAAAGACTCAATGAATGTGGAGTAATCCTATCAGTCACTAAATTAGGGTCAATATATTGTGTATTATCTTGATTTATTTTGGATTCAAAACTTTGTCCTAATTTTCATACACCTACACAAAAAAATTATTACTATGTTTGTGTTCTTAGTCTAAATTTGTTCACACTTATACCTTTCATATCCTTTTTGTGTGAAAGTGTACCATTACTTTTTCTATATTATTGGTCCAACCTTATTTAAACTTATACCTTTCTTACCCTCTTTATGTGAAATTGTATCATTACTCTATTCATGTTCTTGGTCCAAATTTCTTTAAAACTTGTGCATTTCATACATCCTTTATGTGAAATTATGTCATGACTTTATCCACATTCCAATTGGTCCTTTATACTACTTGTGTTAAAATTGTTTCTCAATACACACCTATACTATTTGAAATTTCACTGTTACTTTATCCATGTGATTTTGAAATTATTTTAGTCTTGTTACTAAGTTCTTAGTTCTACGGTCAGTTCTAATTGATATTCCATTTTATTCCCTTGTGTTTGGGTTAACTCTATTCAAATCCAAGCTTTATTTTGTTAATTTCCAAACATAATATTTTCTCATTTCCATCTAGATCTATTTCAAATTTCATGTACAATATGTCTCATTACACATAAAGTAGTATGTCTCGTAATGTTTCTTATGAGGATAATTGGGCTTAAGGTCAAACTGATCCATTCACATACCAACCCACTTCTCCCCATGAACAAGAGGATTTTATGAATACAAATAATGTATAAGTTAACCAAAGTGTGTATGAGGAAGTGGAATTTATGTATGATTTATTTCAACACAAATTTTAGAAACACTTATTTGATATAAAAAAAAGACGTCTTTGTGTGTTTACTAGAGTTAGGTGTCAAAACTCCTCATGATTTTCCCATAGAAAACATGCATCAAATATCACCACCACCAAGTACTATCCAAATTATCAAATGAAATGATGATGAACCATCTTCTAGTCATGATTCTCCAATTTTTCAAATGTCCACAAATCCATAAACATCTAAGAAAGGGAAGGAGCTACTTGTAGCCTCACCCCAAGTCTCACTTAGCATATAAGATCAAGTAATACAAATACATAAAATGTTAAATGACATTTCTGATTTGGTACATAATACATGAGTTAGTCCTCCACTTGAACATCTAATCAAAGATACATTGATTTAACCCTTTTTAAATGTTGAGACAATTATTGTTCTTGAGCAACTTGCACCTGAAGATCCTTTACAACCACTTAAAGAAGATCTCAAATAAGCATATCCCAATCCTTACCAAGTGGAGAGTAATCCCATTTGTCAAATTCCATCTATTCAAATTACCTCAAAATAGTTACAAAGATAAATTTATTTATAACAAGTCACTATATAAAACATTCTTTCTAATGCCCAAATTCCCTAACGCAATTCTAACAATGTTTCCTCTAACACACAACAAAGACTTTGCTTAGTCCAACAAGTTACTTCTACTCAAAAACAAATCCATTTCATTCAACATCAAGTCCTTAGTCAAATGTAATATCTTCCTCTTATACAACATCATATTTCCATTCCATAATCTAACCACAGTCAATACCAATTTTTGCCTACACAATAACATGTATCCATTCCTTTTTCTACTAAAAACTAATAATAAATTCCACCTAACCAATCAAACCCTAAAAATAGAAATGATACTTCTAATTGGTTATGAAAAAGAGTTCCCACTAATTTTATAAGCTCCTAATTTCATTCTCAACCAAATAATCCCCAACCTTCTTCTCAAAATAATGATTTTTTTTAGGAATTACATGTTATGAAAGATGCAATATCAACATTACAAGCCAAAAATCAAAGTCAAAATTACAAACTGGATCATATATATTTATATCCATTTGATTCAAGTATTTTCCTAATACCACTTCCATCTCATTTTGAGATCTAAAAGTTTATAAGTATAAATTAAAAGGTGACCCACAAGATCACCTAGACCTATTCTTTGTTTCCTATCAAGAGGTCAGTTATAATACAAATTTATTAGCAGAGGTTCTTGGAAAACTCCAAAACATGCTAACTATAGGGATAGCTTGCATCATTAATGATAAATAAAAATAGTAGTTGGAACTTCAGACTTAAGGATGTCATTATTTACTAATTAGAAATTATATTAGTGAAGACATGGAAATAAAGTGTATATAGAATAAATGACATAACTATATGAATAATAGTTCAGACATCCACAATACTCACTATGCACAAATCAAAATTAAAATATAGATAAGAAAACCATATATAACATTGTATTAATCTCTATCACACATTAGAAACAAAATCTATTACAATAATTTTTGTATATGTAGTATTAAAAAGTGTTGTCTCTTCATATTTTAGTCTTTTGATATACTAAAAAGAAATACTCTTTGCATTCTTCCATCTATTGCTTATTTCTACAAGGTCAAATACATACAGAGGATTAAACAAAAGAAAAAATCATACAATTCACACATGTATCCATCTACTATATTTTGTGATTATATCTTGTTCCTCATCCAACACTTTCCTAGACTTATATCATTATCTTATCCTTAGACAAATTCACAAAACTAGAGTCCAACTAAAGTTGATGAGATGATCTAGGAATAAAAGTTGCATTTATTAAACTAGGTGTTATTTTATTGGTTTTCACCTTATGTGCACTACTTAGCCATCCTTTCAAGTTTTTAACTAAGTAGTGTAATAGCTTACTACCCTCTCAGGTTTTCAATAGGATAGTATAACCAAGTGGCCATCCTTTATAGGTTTTCAACTAGCCTATCCCCACTCTTAATGTTTAAGGTCATCTAATGAAATTGTGTAAAAATCTATGAAATTAAAAAATTAAAGTACACATTTCCTATTTATTAGGTGGTTTTGATCCTTGAAAATCCTACATAGGGGGTTGTTTTAGAGGTTATTATGCTTTTTCTATTGTTTAAACCCTTGATTGTGTAGTATCTAGCAGTATATTTTATTGTTATTGTTTCTCTCATTCTACCTTTGTATCTAACTTCTACTAAAAAATTTATTGAAGTTACTATGGTGGAATGAATTGAGTCTCATCCACCACTTGAGAAATAGTGGGATTGATCTAAGAGAGATCTTACTTGAATATATTATAATTGGTTATCACCTCATGTACCATGCTAAGTAATATTCATATCAAAATCTAAACCAACATCAATATTTGAACATTATCATCTTTTGAGATGGTGATTAGTGCTTTAGAATTTTATAGCTTGAGCTGAATTTCTAGTACTGGCTCATCCAATCAATCTGTAGGTTTGTTGGGATTGGATGCTCACAAATGTATTATGCATAGTTTTATTGTGCTAAGCCTAAATTTTTTGCATGGCATTGCCTCTTGAATCTAGTAATGGTTTGAGGTCATTTCCCATTACTTCCATAGTGATTGTTTTTTCATCCATCATAGATTTGGATTTATCTATTATTTCAAACTTAGATCTAGTAGTAACTAAAGAATTATTGAGATGATGCCTTCAATTCAACATTTATTAAGTTATTTTCTTGGCTTTTTATGCAGTAGTCTCCAAAATATATTTTTATTCTTCAATAAGATCATATATTGACTTTGTTTCTAACCTTATAGCCTACCTTTGGGTTCATTACATTTGCAATTGTTACAAATTCAACCAATCCTTTGGGAGTTTATTCAATAGGGCAGTGAGTTGTTTATCTTTAGACATCACTTGGCCACCTAAGACTTGTGTGACTAGTGTGGGGAAATTATTATTGATCAATTATTTATAATTTGGGTTCTTGATTCTATGCTTCCTCTCATAGCCAAAAAACCTATTGTTCCAAGTTTGAGGCCTTCAAAATTTAATATTGGAACATAGTTATGTCTTCAATTTTATTGGATAATGGAAACTAAAAAACATCTAAATATGTTTCTATTAGAGTATTAGTAAGGTCCATTGATGTTTTAGGGGATACTGATGGAGATGGAATGAATTTTTCCAAAGGAAGTGCAAATGTGGTGCATGGGGTGGATGTTGTGGGAATATCCCATAACCACTTACTAGATGTCTAAGGTTTTAGTTACTCTACTTCTTCCTATGCATCCTTTTGTGTTATTCTATTTTATTTTTATACATGCTCTACATATTATTTTGTTAGGACCTCCTTTTCTTTTTTATCTTTAACTTTAACTTTAGCCTTAGCATTAGCATCTTCGTTAGTTTGAGATTTGGCTTGTGCCTTGGCTTCAACCTTAGCTTTAGCTTTATCTCTAGATAATTACTAGGCTTTCTCATATTTGGCCTTTTATTTTATGTGAACCTTGGCTATTACCTCTATTTCATCTTTATTTCATTGCATAGCCTACACTTCTTATTATTTTCTCTCCACTTTAACATGTTCCCTTTTCTTTGCCTCCTCTTCTTCAGTTCATTTTTTTATGAGCCATTGCTTCCTTATATTTCTTTTGTATAACCTATAATTATTTGAATTACTTCTTCATAGCCTCTACTTATTCAACTTACTTATTTTCAGCATCTACTTATTTGGCTTACTTCTTCATAAACTCTACTTCTTTAGTTATCTTCTTTGTAGCCTCTACTTCTTTGGCTTACTATTAATGCTTCTTTTCTATAACTTGTTGTTTTCATTATTATTCTCATGTAGCTTCTTATTTATTTCATTATTCCTCTTGTGAAGTTGATTTTTGTTTTAATTCTTGATTCTTTTTATTTTTATCTTCCTTTATCCTTTTCTTTTTAGCCTTCCTTTGCTACTTCTTCAAGACCTTTGGTTACTACATAGATTTTATTTGTGGTCTGTCTTGTGGTAATGTTATTTCTTTAGGTTCCTCCATCACCTCTAGTGCACAAATATTAGCAATAGATCAGGTGTCCTCTTAGGAGTTGATTTCATGACTTTACTTTTGTACACAATTGTCTTCTTCCTAGAGGTGGGCAAAGGAGTGAGGGTCTTCTTGAGATTTTTTATCTATTGGCCTTGGGGTTGTGGTTGAGATTATGATGTTTTCTATGCTTCCCACTTTTTTTTTTCTCTCCAAAATATACCATTATCTATTTGATTATTTGGTATGGCCTTGATGAAGGATGCATCCTTATATTACACATCAAGGATAGAGGTGTACTCTCCTATGTAGGTTTATCTCATGAGTGCATAGTAGAATATCTTGTAGTTGGATCCATAGTGAATATTTTTATCACCAATTTATTTTTGAGATACCTCCTAACCTAAAATTTTAACAATAATAAAAGGAGGAGGTTAAGTGATGTCAACCCAAATCTCATGTATTAACTAGTTGTGCACTTGATAGGTATGCACTAATTTTTAGAAGAACTCCTTCTCATCCTCTTGGTCATAAACTCCATTATCTATGTCTTCCATTATGGCTTTCAATACTTCCTACTCCTCCAATCCCATTTTTGGAAAGTCACACTAACCTATTTTTCTTAGAACATTTTGATTATCTAGCCAAGACTTTGTATGACAGATCCTCTTCTTGGGTAGTGGAGGTGAGTATTGTTGTGTAGGTGCATTTATCTTTCCCTTATCTTACTAGGATGGATTTGTTGATGTTTACGATGAGACTTTTAGTTGTGCTTGTTGTTCTTATGTTGTTCTGATAGTGGTTATTATCCTTATAGAGGAATAAATCATAAAGATGTTACTATTCATTTATCTAGAGCTTTTGATCTCCATACTTCTCATGCAACCAACATTGTGAAAATGGGATTTCAGTCATAGTTAGATTCAATAACTCATGCACCTTGATTTGGATGCCATTATGCAATTTTTTTACCAATACATGTTACCCCAAATATTATATGACATCTTGGGGTATTTTGGGGTGAAACATGATCAAGACTAAAGCCTCAATCCACCATGTGTTAAATCTCCCTGATTGCTCATAGTATTATCCCATTTTATTCATTTTATGTTTACAAAGGTGGTATCATGCCAAAAATATATAGTGACATTAACTAGTCATTTAGGTGATTTCCACTATGTGAAACACAAAATCAATACCAAAACCTAATATTAGAATGTTTGGGAGGTACTTGTGAGTATCTTCCCAATGTTGGTGGTTATCTCTAATGTTAGAAACTTAGGCCATTTGAATTCTTCATGTAAGTGTACCATGTGATATGAAATATCAATGACCCCTTTTGTTATTTGCATAACTTGATTTGTGGTTGGCTAAAACCTCTTTGTAATACATTCAACTAGAATGCATACTGATGCATCCTCTATGGAATCAATTATTCTTCCTCTGACTACACTAGTTATATACTTCTATTTGGTTTTAGAATGAATGGGTGGAATGATGGACTTATAGGGGAGAATGGATCTTCCATAGGCTGGAAGTTTTGTTACTCGATCCATGGCCTAAGGAGTGATCTAGATTGTGATATCTTATGATAAATGAATAGATCCTTTATTGTATTTTCTCGATAAAGTGAGAATTACCTCATCTAATTGACTAAGATTTGGTAGTTTGATCAATCTCTTAGCATCAGAGCCTAAAATGGGATGTTAGAGTACTAGATCTCCTACTTGTGTGACTTCCTGAGGGTCTTGAGCAAAAAGGGTAGTTTTGACTATGTCAATGAAATCGATAGGGTTTGAGTCATTATATTTTGTTTGATGTAGACCCAATCGAATCCCTATTTCCTCATTTTATGTATTTATAATTAGGATCAATAGTAGATCTCTCTCCATCATTGTGTTATAGTCCAAGCTAAAGACTTAGTTTGATTATTTTGGTTCTGATTTCTAATTAGTGCACAAGGAGTTGTTTTGAAATTAGAACACAAAATTTGTTTGTTATCTGAAGTATGTAATGTTTGTGTGTTGTCCATGTCACTCTTTATATATAATTTTTATCACCCAAGCATGTATCTATGACTACTTTAAATGCACTTTTGAGTTGCACATGAGTTTTCCTTGCCACATTAATCTCACTTGGTTTAATTTGATTTAACAATTACCCTTTTATATATATAATCCTTGAATTACCATTTGGTAGTTATTTAATATGATGTGATATCCTTTCATCTATCCCATTTATTTTATGATGCTACATGTTAATTGGATATGTAATTTGCATTGGAAAAAATATAATCTATTCAAGTGATTTAGAATTAATGGTCTTTAATGACCATTATTCATCCTTTCATTGTACTTGTATTTTCATTCTCACCTTCTCAAACTTATTTCATGAGCTTTAGTAGTTGGTTCTAGTTGTCCTTCCTCAATATTATGGAATTTAATTGCAAATTATTACTATAACTACTCCTTGTTCATTATGATGTGTTTTGATGCAAATATTTCACTATATAAACACTCTAACCTTATGAAAACAAGAAAACACAAAATAAAATTAAATAAAAACCCTAATCTACATGGTTCTCCTTAACACCCTCTCCTTCTAATAATAAAAGTGAAAGAGAGTAATGATGGTAAAGATTAAACCTACAACCATTAACACATCCTGGTAATATGGTTCCCTATAAATATTTTAACACAATGATTCCCTATTGTAAAACATAATGAATAATGTAGGGTCCCTTCCATATAATGTGCAACTTTCCCAAGAATGCCTTAAACCTATTATCATACGATAGTACCACTTACTCTAGTTAAAATTCCTTATATCATACGTTGTGATCATGCCATGCCTTTTGACTTAGCTTATAAGTTTATTACATCCATTGTGCTATTTGTTTACTTTATTCTATTATAACCAAGTCCAATAATCTTTGCCTTAGATAATCATGGTCACCTAGCCTGATAACCATTACAATGCACAAACTCAAAACAATGTACTCCATAGGAATTATTGCTTCAAGGCCATAAACAAGTTGAAAAGGAGTGAAAACTATAACATGTTTGTAATGTAGTATTTATGCCTAAGAATCATAGGAATGTGATCATCTCAATCATCCCTTTGCACATTACATATTTTTTTAACATTTTCCCAAAACTTTATTTGATGCTTCAACTTGTCCATTCGCTTGAGGATGATAAGTTGTGCTCTTGTGTTGTGAGATCATAAACTCCTATATGAGATTATTTATGGTGTTATTGAGGAAATTTACTCCTCTATAACTAACCAAATTTATTAGTCATTTTAGTTGTGTAATAATGTTTTCATATAAAAATTTGGTAACATCCTTTACACTACAACTTGGAGTTGCATCAGCTTCCACCTATTTGGTGAAGTAATCTATTTTAGTAATAATGTAACGTGTATGACTTAGTTTGCTTAGGAGACTTATAGGTATGATAAAATTTATTCCCCACTATTAAAATGGTTGTTATATGAGCATTGGCACCAAGGTAATCTCATATCTCTAATTTGGCTTTCCCATCTGCTGACACACATTGTAATGTTTGACTACTCTATGCATATCTTGAAATAAATTTGACCACCATAAGACACTCTTATAATATTTTTGTAGTAGTGTATTCCCATTAAAAATGACCCCCTAAAATACCCTAATGTTCTTCTTAGGAAGTAGTGATCGTTCATTCTCTAATGCTACTCTGTACAACACATTATTTTTACCCATTTTATACAGAAAGTTGTTGATGAGACTATATGGGATAGGTCGAGTGACCATTTAATTTTTATCCATTTATATAAATTTCATATGGAAAGTACCTTGCTCCAAAAAAATTGAAATGTCTTCCATATTATCTAGGATTGTATCAACCCTATATAAGTGCACATCTAGGGACTCATCCTATATTTCTTCTAGCTCTTCACCATTTTGTAACCTGCTCAAATGATCTAGTCTGACATTTTCTCATCTTAGCTTTACATTGATCTAAAATTGAAATTATTTAAACAACATAATCCACCTAGATATCTACTCTCCCAACATTGGCTTATTAACTAGGTATCGCAATACCTGGTACTTAGTGAAAATTTTAAATGGTGTAGCTAATAGATAGTGTCAAAACTTTTGTAATGCAAATACCATATCTAAATACTCTATTTTAGTGGTGGTATAGTTATTTTCAGATGTTGATAGATTCTTATTGGTAAAATGTATGGGGTGATTTAACTCACCCTCACCTAGCTACACTAAGATAACTCCTATTACAATACCTAAAGCATCCACATGCACATGGAATGGCTTCATGTAGTCAAGAAGGACTAAAATGGGTGTTATTACCAATATTTGTTTGAGTTTTATAAATGTTGTTGGCAATTTTGATGTCCAATCAAATCTCATAGCCTTGTGCAATAATTTTTTCATTACTACTGATATGGTTGTGTAACATTTTATAAATTTTATGTAGTATGCCATATGACCAAAAAAGGTGTGAACTTCGATAGAGTTAGTCAAGAGTGACATACGCATTATTATATAAATATTAGTTTGGTCTGCCAAGATGTCATCACTACATATATCATGGCCCAAAATAACACCAAGTGGTGTAAAAAATAAGCATTTATTTAAATTTATAATAATGCATAGAGTTCAACACCATTCTAACATTAGTCACAGTTTCTACATATGCTTTTTAAATAGAGAAAAGACAACCCAGTCATCCAAATATAATTTTGATAAATCATGAATGAAGTCTTTAAATGTAATTTAAACATCTATAGATATAAAAAATTGGCACATTATTTAAGACAAAAGGCACTACCTTGTATGTGAATGATCCCCATTCAATTATTTTAGCTTGGTCCTCTACTACAATTGGAATCTGATGGTACCTATTGAAGCCATCTATAAATGAGAACACTTCATGACCTTTGGCTGATATGAGGACCTCATATTTTAATGGTATTAGGAAAGGATCATTGATGTAGGCATCATTGAGTGTGTGGGAGTCTCCACAGACTTGTATCTCTCCAGATTTCTATAGATGAATTACTATGGGACTCACCTAGTCTACTTTTTCCATTGGATAAATGATTCTAGCTTCCTAAATTTGATCTAGTTTAGCCTTTAGTTTTATTTAAATATTAGTATTTAACCCATACAGGAACTTTTTAACATTTTGATTTCACTCTTTTGAATCTATGTGCATTTCCCCAAACAATGGATTTACACCTTATATTTCAAAAAATTGGTCAAGAAAACATCTTGATAGTCTTGAAGCAGTTACAATGCTTTTAAGATCAGCTCCTATCCCTAGTAATCTCCTATTGTTACAAGTTTAGGGACTGACTCTATTCCTATTTTTTCTTTGATATTTTTAAGGGGTTCTTTTTACAATTTATTTTACGCATTGGGCAAAACATCTCATAGAGTGTGTTCTTCCCTTTCTGGAATGTTTATATTGTGTAGTTTGTCTTCCTCCACTTTCTCAACACTTTGGGTTAGTTTTGTTTTAGCTTCCCTTTCTAGTTCAAATAAACCTTCCAAATCCAAATCTTCATCATTATTACTAGATTCTATTGACTTATCTATTATACGATTATAAGGCTTAATGAAAGCCTGTACATGTTGACTAGCCTTATAATTATGAATTACTAGATTCAAATCATGTGTTGTTTCTTATTGTGATGATGAGTTTGTTATATCTCCAAAATATTTTTCTCGTTCATGACATAGAAACATTTTAAGCTTTTGCAATGCCTTCTATACCAAAGGGTTATCATCTTGAAACACAAAGGTTTAAATAAAATCTTATTGCACTTATGCCCAATGTTTAATTTCTATTATATATTATTGATGCATATACCAAGTCGTTGGTAGTGGCACTAGGGTGTGGCTAAAAATGTGTACCTAATACCTTGGCTCCACTCTTTACACATACCATATATCTACGTATTGATGAATGTCTAGCTCAAGACATCAATCTTATTGAAAGAATGGCCATTCAAATTTTAGTGTATGCACTAATTGAAATAGTGAGTGAAAAATTTCTCATGCCTCTTGTATCTTTGGATCTCTATGTACTACCCACCAAGTGGTAGTAGTAATTTTCATTACATAGCCTAGTGTGTTGACCCTTTGATCCACCTCTAGCACATGGTGCTCTAACCTTAAAATAAATGGATTAAGGTACTTTATTGAAAAGTATTGAGCTAAATAACATTCAATAGTGAACAACATGTGTATAGGTCATAATTCATGATCTCCTCTTTCCTAGTTTAGAATGTGAATGCCTGAGTCACCACTTATGAAATAAGTTATTTTCCAAGGTAAAACACCCTTTAGAGTTGATTCAGTATAATCCATCATTGTTACACCTATATTATAGCACATCCACTTTTGACCTAGTTGGAGATTTCACTGATGGAGAGGTATAACCTTCAAGTTGAAACTATGGCATTGGTGATTTTGTTATTACCAATTTATAAGATGATTACTTTGTGATTTTTGATTGCTCCATGTGTGGGTTTAAAAACTGATATTGAACATCTGTAAATGTATTCCTATGTGTAACTATGTTGAATTTAAACTAATTCTTATCGCCATATGCATATGGTGATTCTAGTTTCTTTGTAAGTATGTATGGATTTTTTTCTACTTTATTTAAGGGAATAACAACTATTTTGTCTCCTTGGTGAGAATCTAGTTGGTTATGCACTATGTTGATAGTCATTTGCCCATCATAATCCCATTTATTACTAATTAAGGTAGGGTAATAGGTCTTAGTATTTTTCATATCAATGACTTCAAAATCATTGCATAATCTTAGTTTGGCCACCCTAATCTCCAAATCCTTGAGGTGACCAATCAATTCTACTCATCCATAATCTATGAGGCTAAAAGTGATAAGATGTAGCTTAATTTTGGCCTGCCAATATCCTCACAAGTTGATCTTGGGATCATATTTATAGTAATCCCAAAATCAAATACAACATTAGGTATTTCATAACCTGTAAGCTCAATATCCATGTGGGAGTCAACATCTCAAGGCTTCTTAGTTTTCACATACCAAATAACTTTATGTGCATGTTGTTTCCCTCACTACACATAGTCTAATAAATTATGCAAAAGGTTAGTAATATTATGTGATATATCCTCATTATAGAGTGTACTAAATAACTTTGGTAAGTCTTTCAAAGAAATTACAACTCTTTATTATTACATTATGCACACAATATACCCATACATATGTGCATTAACACCTATTGTATCTCCCTCTAAATTATTTTATTATTATATATTTTATATAACTTGAGATGCTTGATATATCGAAGTCTTCTCCCTTATAGTATCAAGATATTGATCAAGTTGAGCTTTTCTAAATCCTTGATCTATTGAAATATCTAAAGGAAGCAATCTCTATCCTACATGTTGATGTCTAGTAATGCCTAAATGAATGCATTCTCCTTAGGTTTTGCATTGATCAAGTTTACATTTAACATTGGCTTCTCCTTTATTTGATTCTTGAGTAATATATAGTCTTTCATTTGATGTTGGCCTTAAATTATATAATATACATATTAGGTCTATCATTTTAGGTTGTTAGGACAATTCTTCACATAATGATTGTATTTTACACATAAATAACATTGCATAGTTGGTCAAGTTTATCGATTATCATTGTTACATCTTCCTTGATATCCTCCTCTATAACCTCCTTTGTAATAACCTCTATTTTTTTGGTATACCCATCTTTGTGACTATTTTCTAGTGTATCCTCCTTTCTAGTTTTTTTGTGCATCATACCCTCCATATTGGTGCTAAGGTGAACTTGGAGCCCAACTAGATTGTTATGAACTCACATTATTCTAGGAATATTGATATTGATATTGTGGGAAATATGGCATCTATCCAACCAGACCCTTGTGTTGGTATTATAACAATGAAGTTATCCACTGGGGACTACCTTGTGTCTCATTTTCCATGTCCACATCTAGGCCTAGGAGTAGTTGGTAATTACTATGTAGCAAATGTAAAGATATTCTTTATAATATCTTCCTTTATATCTTGTAGAATTCTAAAGCTCTTCTCATTATGGTCTGTCTATTTTAAAAATTTATAATACTAGCTCTATGATTTTTTAATATATTATTATATAAGATGACACTTTGAAGTAGCATGTCCAACTACTCTATAGATTTCACAAAACTCTATTTTAAGTTTTCGATAGTCATTCATATGGTGGCCTTCTTAACTACATTCTATTTTCCATAAGCCTAATTTATGTTTATCATGCTCATGTATCTACTTCATTTTTCTCATAAAAGCATCTAAATTTTATTCTATCTTATAACTTGATACTGGAAGGTTACCATAATCCTCTACTTTATCCATTTGTATAGTAGCAAATTGAGCATCAACCTTAGTCAAGAACTGGAACTACATAATATAAAATATAATTATTGGTCATAGCCCTTATACAAACTAATAAAATTTATCATTATCTTCTAGTATGAAATCTATTTTATTCATAACATCATAAAATTTGTGATCATAGTCTCTAGTTGATTCTCCAAACTTTTATCGAATCTCTTTTAGGTCTTGAATAATTTGTCTTGTACATTAATTCACCTTAAAATGTGTTATTAATAGATATTTGACTAGTTCAAAGTCAATAATATTTACATTCATTTTAAAAAAGAACTCTAAGGGTCATCTTGATAAATCCCACCCAAGTTCACATTTCGTAACATCATCAGATGTTATCCCCTTAATGTTATATTTTGTATTGCAAGTTACCAAGTATTTTTCAAGATCTGTAGACCCATCATATTGAATAAACTAAAAAACATACCTTCATTAAGTGACATGTTTGGCACACTTGTATTTTCTAACATAGGTTTCATCACACTAGTGACTATGATTCTAGGTATATGTGCATTAGTGGCTACGATTATATATTTACTATGACTATGGACTTTTGTGCACTATTATTTTTAGGTGTTTTAAAAAGGAATCTTGAATCTTCTATCCTCTTCTTATTCATTATTTACTTTTTATTTATACTTAGCTTTCCAAACTTATTTGTAAAAGTAACAAATTGATTTATATCCTCCTCTTATCAAGGACTTCTTCTACCAAATAGTAAATTGGGTTGGGGGATGCATAATTTTGAAGTGAATGATCTCTAATTTGAAATTATTATAAATTTCCACTTGAACCTATGATATTTTTCATTCAAACCTAATTTATTCCCAAGAACTTTCCTTCCTAGGTCTAGACTAGATCACTTTCATTAACTACGATCTATTTTTATCTTCTAGTTTTTTATTTCTAACCTGCCTTCTTCATCCTACTCCTTGAATTCCACACATGAATTATTTATATTTTTATATTCCTCTTCATTGGGCCATTATGCATACTCTATGCATCCTTTACTTTCATCATCTCTCATGGCCTTTATTTGCACTGTTTCAACTTCAACATCTTCTACTCTACCCCTACTCCTATTCACAGTTAATTTGGGATTGTTTATTTTATTCCATATTTTATATTATCATAGCTCCCTTTCCAATCCCAAAATTTTATTCTCACTCTTTCTCTTCTCATCTTCCATATTCTAGGGTCAGGTTTAAGTTTATTTACTCAGCTCCACATCATTTACTTTAATCTTGAACACATCCCCATGGCACCTAAAACAACTACTCCATGTTGGTAGGAGTAAGCATCATGGTCTTTTCCACAACCAACATTTTAATAAATGTAGGTAGTCAATAAAGGAACTTATCATATATTCCTCTAACAAATAGGTCTTGCACATATTCAAAGGCCAAATAACTTGTTATAATAAACTCTATGATATAACTATCAATTATGGTATGGGTTTAGTAGTTCACAACATGGGTCCAATCAGTATCTAAGATTTGTAGTTTGTCTACCTTATCCTTTCATCCAAACTATACTCTTTATCCTTCTCAATTAGAAATAATAATACTCTAGTCTCGATAACCATGTAGTTAACAATTTAGGTAATTTATACTAGAAGATATACATGTTCCTAAATTGTTTCCTTTATAATCACTTTGACTCTTCTCACTTCTTACTCTAGAAATTTTTAGATTCTCTCATCCAACCATGTTTCTAAATCTCTTTGTCCTATCAGCCTATTGACCAATTTTGCCCAATAGGAAAAAAATTTGGTCCCCTTCTGCCCCTTGCTATTCTAGGCCATTTCTTTTGATTTTGTACAGGTCCTATAAAATCCATGGACTCTGCAAGAATATTTTCTAAGGATTCAGCAGTTCCCTATAGACTTCATGTTTCTTTAGACTCAGTTGGTTAGTATTTTGATGTAAGGAGGATCAGTTCAGAGAATGTTGGGGTTTTCAAGACTTTTCAAGCTCTTGTCTGACGAATTCAGCCTTGGTTCAAGCCTCATTTCAATCTTCAAGACCATCACTCCCAGTTCAATCCTTGGTTCAATCAGCACTTGGTTCATCCATATTCAAGTTTAAACACCTCAGTCTAATAGCATTGAACCATTGAACCATTGAACCAATTTTAGTTCAATGGCTTGGTTTAACGAAGCTTAGTTCAAACAAGTGGTTTAATATTTAGTCAATTGGTTCATCGGTGCACAGCATTGAATCATTGAACCAATTTTAGTTCAAAGGCTTGGTTCAACACATGGTTTGTTAGCCTAGTTCAATTAGTTGGCTCAGTTCAAGTTCATCAGCGCATAATGGTTGAACCCCTTGAACCGTTGAACCATTTTTGGTTTAATGACTTGGTTCAAGGGTATGCTCAGTTGGTCAAGGGTAGTCTTCAATTTCAAATGCCCTTGCAGAGGGCAAGCACTTCAAAGGAAAAGGACTGGGTAGGTTCAAAAAAATTTAAGTTTGAATTCGTTTAAGTCTCGAATTCCTTCAAACTTTTTGCCTAAAGGAATTCCTTCAGACAAAAAGTTTAAAGGAATTTGGGCATAGTTCACGTTTAAAGCTAGGGCTGGCGAGAATTTTTGTGGACTTTTTATCTGTGGGAAAATGTGTATGGACAAAAGCCCATGGAAAATACACAAGGAAAATATAGACCCAGGGAAATTGTCTACAGACAAAGTCCATGGGAACCTGGGAGGCATCCAAACAAAGTAAAGGGCCCACCGAAGGACCCCAAAGGGCAGGTACCCTTATGGGGAATTCTCGGCCAAATACAAAGGACACTTTTAAGGGTAAAAGGGTCACCTTCCCTTAGGGAAGGTGTTAGGGAGATACAAAGGCAAAAGAGTGCTCGCAGAGAAGGCTGAGGAAGACAAAGCCATGGAAAAGCTAGCGAAGGACCTGATGACATTTTGATCAGGACGAGGATGTCCCAAAGGCTAATAAAATTAATAGAGCAAATTAGCCATTAGTTTTCAAACCAATGATGGCCATGTGAGCATCAAAATTAACACAATGAAATAGCTATTTGCTTTCAAAATGAAAGAGCACTAACCATGGAAGGCCCAAAAATGCAGTGACCTGCTAGAAGTTCACCCCCGAGGGCCGAAGGAGCTAGAAGAGACAAAATTGGGAAAAGACAAGTACCAAAAATGGAGTAAACAAGTTATCCAAGTGGTGAAATCAAGCACTGATTTGAGAAGTGACTCCAGCAGGTGAAATAGTGGTTGTAATTGACCACTAGAAGATGCGAACAACCAACCGTGCACCCCTTTTTCTCCATTTCATTTTTATGAGCAGATAAGTTGCATAGGTGCCTTCAAGAAGTAGCCTCGATTAATGAGAAAATGGTGTGGCCATGTCAAAAAGGGGCTTGAATTCAAAGCCAAGGTCGACACAGCATTTATTTTTGACAGCCTGCTCTTCCCAATAAGGGGATGCAAATGGGCCACTTGTAAAAAAGGGGTGCCAAAAGGCCTCCTTTCTTCTCCTATATATTGAGAACTTGTCATTTGAGAAATGATATTTTCACATTTGTAAGGCATAGCCTTTGCAAAATTTTCACCTGAATCAATAAATTCATTTTTTACCTCTATCTTGGATAGATATTTTTGTGTATGTCTTGAGTGTTAATTTGTGTTCAGTCATTGTCTCTTGATACTTTCACAAGTTCAACACTAGCATATTTGTTGTCTACAAGGTGCCATTTCTATAGCTGACAGGAGGAGAGCTACATTTGGAAGTGCAAAAATATAAGAAGTTACTTACAATGTACATTTCACAGCAACTTGGTGAATCTCTATTTTCAATGTTTTCATGAAAGCCTCCCTGCCAATTTCTAGCAGCCTGGTCCTTCTACCAAGTGTGAAGTGTATGTATTTATTTATCTGATTTTAAGTGTGGATGTGTGAAGGTCAACTTATTTTGGTGCATCACCTATTTAGAGTAGTTTGTTTTCTTGTATCTTTTTCCCTTTGCATCCCCCCCAGTATATATCTATATATATGTATGTGTTAGCACTTGCTGAAATGAACATGATGCATCAAAGGGAGCTAGACCTTATCTAGAGACTCTCCCTTATAGCTTCATCAGTCCCATAAGTGAGAGGGGAGTTTCCATAGTTACGAGGAGAAGGCAGGAGCTCAGCCTCCTACCAAGGGTGCAATCTTCTACGTCAATAGTTTTGGCATGCCTGATGGGACACAGTTTGACAACTCAGTAAGGTTTCAAGATTGATGCTGGTCCTATTACAGTAATATAATATTTCTAGCATTTGGTGACTCCATTGGTAAGAGCTCAATTTTCAAATTAAGACCAGTTTCTTAACTTTCTATGCCTAAGGTCACCACAAGGTCTGTTTCTAAAGGGGTTCCCTTCGATTTCATTGAGTTGCCTTTGAACTCTGCAAAAAGACTAAGATTTGAGATAACCCATCATTATTAAATAGGCCACCCTCCTAGACCTATTGTAAGGGACATATACATAGCAGAACCACAATTAAAGCCCATCCCAGGTATGGTATTGCCCTTTGCAGCTTTTCTTGGTTAGAGCCCCTTGAATCTCCCACGTTATGATCCAATCTTGGGAATAGCCCTCAAAAAGGCACCTTCTTTCGATGGAAAGGGACCCATTATAGTCATCAAGCACATTAGGAATATCGCTAAACTCTACAATATTCACAATGTAACAGAGAAAAATATTGCCATCAAATTGCTATTATTGTCTCTCAAAAGCAAGGCTCTTGACTGGTACAAAACTTTGCCTGTAAATTCAATACATTCTTGGAATGAATTGGGTACTCAGTTGATAGATCATTTTGGGGAAAAGAGCGATGGCCTCTCACTTGCTGAGTAGTTGACGACCATAAAAAGAGCCCCACATGAGTATATGTAGGATTTCAACACACTGTTTCAGAAAACTTGGGATAGAATCCCCATTTTGGTAAGACTGACCCCCAGCTATGCTTTCTTGTATTATTTAAAGGCATTAAATAGTGATATTGTAGTAATGATACAATCTATGGGAGGACATATACTTGCTATTGCTTATGACATAGCCATAGCAACTAAAAATTGCTTAGTATTGGCTGGGAAAATAGCCCCTAGACCTCACATGGCACTATTCCCAAAAATCCTACCTCCAATTCAAGCTGTTGCTCCCACATTGGCTCCTCTACCTACCATAGAGAAACCAGTTTTTGCTCCATCCAATGAGCTTCATGAAGTTAAGAGTCTATTGTAGAGCATGTCAAACAAACTTGTAGCTCTTAAAAGGTAGCAAGCTCAAAGCAACAGACCAAATTAGGGATACCAGCATTATGACCAAGCCCTTAGACCCCCTTTCCAAAACTATAATCAAGGACAAGGTCAAATTACTCAGACCATGCCATTTCAAAACTACAACTCAGGCCCCCCTTCATCATCTAAAGTCATGGTGCCTATTTAAAACAACCTAGTATAGGAATAGCCAAGTGATTCGACCATGGGATATGGCTAGGAACAAGATGGTTATATGAATGAGATGATGATTTATTTCTATAATGCAAACAATCAGGTAGCTACTCATTCCCAGGTCTTTGAGTTGCCAATGCAACCCAACACAAGTAACAATTAGGCCCAGCCTGATTCTACTCTCATGAACCATCTAGAAGGGGAATTTTATTTAGTAAATTATGTAGGCGCTATAAACAATCAAGCTGACTATGTTTTAGCCAGCACAAGATTCAAGAGGAGGGAAATGGGAGAAGCCCAGGAAACTACCCAATCAACAGCTTCACCTTCTTTATCACACTCAAATCAGAAAGCCCTAAATTTTAGACAGCCATTTATACCTTCAACCCCTCAACCTACAGCTCAGGTTGGAATTAGCCCCAAAGAAAGCTTGAAGGGAGGTAGTCCCCAAGTCAATATAGTGGACCAAATGACGAAGCTACATATGAACATCTCTTTATGGGATTCATTGTCTCTACCAGGATAGAAGGACATACTACAGAAGGAATTGCATGAGTTGGATCAACAAGTTGTCCCAATGAACATCGATAATGTCCTAATAATGAATGGACAGCCTTCCACTTCAGGTTAGGTAAAGAAGGAAGGGAAAATTCCCCCTTTCAATGTGTCCTTGGTTATAGAGGATTTCCTAGTACACAATTGCATAATTGATAGTGGGGCTAGTACTTTAGTGATGCCTAAGTGCATAGCTGACAAGATGGGACTAAAATATGAAAAGATGAATAAGGGAGTCCTACAGCTAGATGGGACACCTACAAAAATAGTTGGAATTTTGAAGGGTTTAATCTTGACATTGCATGCTTGCCCAACCTTCTCAATTCCCCATGATATAGTGGTAGCAGATGTTCCTCCTTATTTCACAATTTGCTTGTCCAGAGACTTCACGTCAAAGATAGGTGGCTATCTAGCAGTGAATTGGTCTTATCTAGTTTTTAGAACCAAGTATGGGACCAAGGTAAAGATCAAATCCAAGCCACTCTACAAGGACCATCTAGAGCCATATTCACCTAAGGTAGTGAATGTCAGTTACACATTATCAACCTAGAAGAGTCTCAGATAGACCAATCTCCATCCTCTACTCTTGAAGAAGTTGCAGACCTACTCTTGGATGAGTGGGGAAATGAAAAATTTGAGCATGATCCTTACAATTTCATAGAGGAGACAGACCTTAGAGTCTAATGCATGCACGAAGAAGGTGCCTTCATACCAAATATAATGAAGGCAAGCCAAGAGGACCTAGGCCTATGGTAGCTATATTTTGATGGTTCCAGAAGTAAGCTAGGAGCTGGTGGTGGGGTGATGTTAGTCTCCCCTTCAAAAGAGAGGTACTTTTTATCTTTCTATTTCCATTTCTCTTGCGCAAGCAATGTTGCATAATATGAGTCCCTTATCCATGGTCTAGAGTGGGCAAGGAAAAGAGGGATTAAAGAGTTGCAAGTTTTGGGAGACAGAAAGCTGATTATAAATTAGGTGAAAGGCTAGAATTTGACCAAGAATTCCTTGTTAAAATCCTACAAGCATAGGGTCTAGGATTTGGTGGAAGATTTCCTCACTTTCAGTATCGCCTCCATTCCCAAGGAGTAGAACAAACAAGTAGATAGGCTAGTAGCAATTGGTGCTCAATTCGATGTTTCCAAGGAGATAAGTTGAGACTATGGTTTGTGCCACTTGAAGGTGGTAGTTTGGCCCTCCATCCCCAACAACATTGCAAATTGGTAAGTTTTCAAAAAAGATCAGCAAATAGCCTTTTTTTGTAGGAGGAAGCTAAGTTTGCAACACAAAACCAGGCAAAGCTGCACCAACAATATGGCAACCAGATTGTTCAATTGAAGAATAATAAGCTTCCTAAAGGTTTGGTCACTCTTGAGAACATCTTCAATGGAGATGACCAATTGAGAAAAGATAAGGTATGCATCACAACTAAGGAGGAGAATTATGAAAGGGTTGAGATCTTCAAGGACAAATTTCTCATGCTTGGAAAAGTCTACACGGTCCAAGAAAGGCAGGCTTTCATTTTGTTGTGTCAGGAGTTTGCTAATGTTTTTGCTTGGGATTACACTGATTTGAAGGGCTTCGACCCAAGACTCACCCAGCACACCATCGAATTAGAAGAAGGTGCCAGGCTAGTCACGTAGAAGTAGAGACCTATCAATCTAACAATTGAGCCTCTCATGTAGAGGGAATTGGCCAAATTGGTCAAGTCTGAGATTATATTTTCAATTAAACATTCCTCCTGGTTGGCCAATCTTGTTCCTATTAGAAAGAAGAATGGGGAGATTAGGCTATGTGTCAATTTCAGGGACCTTAATAAAGTCTCTTTAAAATATCATTATCCCCTCCCAAGCATAGAGTGGATCCTTCAAAAGGTAATAGGTAGCAAGCATTTCTCCCTCCTAGATGGTTATTTAGGGTATAATTAGATTCTAGTGCAAGGTTGTGACTAGCAAAAAACAGCCTTCACTACTAAATGGGGAATGTTTTCCTACAAGAAGATGCCATTCAGGATATCTAATGATGGTGCTACTTTTTAGTGAGCCATGGACATGGCATTTGGAGGCTTGATAAACAACAATGTGTTGGTATACCTCGATGATGTGGCGGTGTTCTCCAAGGAAGCAAGCCAACACATGTAACACCTCTGGTAGATTTTTGAAAGGTGTAGGAAATTCGGCATCTCTCTTAATCCAAAGAAGTGCATGTTTGTTGTTCATGAGGGTAAACTCCTTGGCCACATCATGTCCAAGGAGGGCTTGTCTATTGACCCCGAGAGAGTTTGTTCTATCTTGGAGATGTCCCTACCTAAGCACAAGAAAGGCCTATAGAGTTTCTTTAGCAGGATAAATTTTATTAAGAGATTCATTCCAAATTTTGCAGAGATAGTCAAGCCACTAACCCCTATGCTAAGGAAGGGTGAAGAGTTCAAGTGGACAACACAAAGGAAAGATAGCTTTGAGACCATCAAGTAGGCCATAACTCGGGCTCCTACTTTGATCAGCCCCAACTTCAACAAAGACTTCAACCTCTACACTTTCATCAATGAAGAGGTGATCTTCGTCATGCTTACCCAAGCAAATGGTGATGACCTTGAGCAACCACTTGCTTTTTTTAGCCAAGGGCTAGAGGATTTCAAAGTCAGATACACGTATGTAGAGAAGCAAGTCCTGGCAGTAGTGTAGATCCTGAAGAAATTTAGGCATATGTTGTCTAATAGCAAGATTCACCTTATGGTCCCACATCTTAGCGTTAAGGATTTCTTAACCAATCATGACTTAAATGAGAAGAGAGTGGGTTGGATCACAAAGGTGATGGAGTATGACGTAGACATCAAGATCACCAAGTTGGTGAGGGGAAGAGGTCTGTGTGAACACCTTGCTACAGACTTCAAAAAAAAAGGGGAAGATAGCTTACTAATTCATGATATAGCTACAACAGAAGAACCAGCTATCTAAGGGACTGGACATTAGACTTGAGGTGTTTCCTTCTCACTGGCGAGTGCCCACAGAGTCTTAATAAGACTGAAAGAAGGTACTTCAAGTTGCAGTCTCTCCCTTATGTCCTGGTTGATGAAGTATTGTTTAGGAAGGATCTCTTTAGGGACCTTCTAAGATGCATTAACCCAAACCAGGCTGATAAAGTACTATCCAAGTTCCACGATGGGCTAGCAGGTGGTCATTTTGCTCTTAGAGCTACTATAGCAAGGATAATGAGAGCTGGCTATTTCTAGCCTACTCTTTTCAAGGACACTCATGCTTGCATAAGAAAGTGTCAGAAGTGTGCACTTTTCGATGGGAAACAACGGTTCGTTGTCATGCCTCTACAGCCTATTCAGGTGGAATAGCCATTCATGTAGTGGGGCCTAGACTTCATAGGGATGATTAATCCTCCCTCTAGTGCCAGACACAAGTGGGTCCTGACTGCCATGAACTATTTCACAAGGTGGGTGGAAGTTATTGCTCTAAAAGAGGCAAATGAAAGTGCGGTCCTAGAGTTTTATGAGGACCTAGTGACAAGATTTGGGGTCCCAGCCACCATAATCTCAGTTAACACCTTGGCTTTTCTAGGAACCAAAATAAGTGAATGGGCACTGAGGTATGGTATATATCTCAACACTTCATCAAATTATTACCCATAGGGGAATGGGTTGGCTGAGTCCACCAATAAGATCATAAAGAGGACCATGGAAGAAAATCAAAGGACTTGGCATGCCAAGCTGAAAATAGCTTTGTGGGCCGATCAGATCACCCCAAAGAGAGCAATCATAAATTCTCCATATACACTCATGTATGGAAGGGAAACTAGGCTTCCCATCTCACTTGAATTGCCAACATTAGATCTCGCCTGCCAGCTGCAATTAGAGGAAGGAACCAGCATGGAGGTCAGACTGTGTGAGTTGATGGAACTCCAAGAGATAAGAGACCAGGCTATGGCTTTTATGACCAGTCACCAATAGCAAACAAAGAGACACTTCGACAAGAAATCTTCATCAAAATATTTCTTTGAAGGAGACATTATCTTGAAATGGGATGAAGACTAAGCCAAGCCTGGAAAGCATGCAAAATTTGATGTCCTATGGAGTGGCCCATACATAATCACTCAGTGCAAGTAGAATAATGCATTCCAACTCCCCAAGTTGGATGGTGAAGAACTGTGTATCCTAGTTAATGGGATACATTTGAAGCATTCCCACTGAGTCTCCTTTCATTAGTATATATTTTCCCTTGTTTTCTTTTCTTGCTTTCCCTAAGTGTTGTTGCACAAGTAGTAGTTTTCTTAGGTCTTGTGTGTGTTTTTGTTTCCTTGGAGGTAGATCTACGTGATTGGTTCTAAATTAATTGGGGCTGTTGCTAATTTTTAAGTTACAATCTAACTCTGTGCCCAATGGATTTTTAAGGCAACTAGCTTTTAAGCATAGCAAGCATGCTTCCCCTATGAGTCACTAATTTGTTGACCAATTTCACCCAATAGGCAAAAATTTTGGTCCCCTTCTGCCCCTTATTATTCTAGGCCATTTCTTTTGATTTTATATAGGTCCTATAAAATCTTTGGGCTCTACAAGAATATTTTCTAAGGATTCAGCAGTTTCCTAGAGACTTCATGTTTCTTTAGACTCAGTTGGTTAGTCTTTTGGCACAAGGAGGATCAGTTCAGAGAATGCTAGGGTTTTCAAGACTTTTTGGGCTCTTGTCTGACAAATTCAGCCTTGGTTCAAGCCTCATTTCAATCTTTAAGACCATCACTCCTGATTCAATCCTTGGTTCAATCGGCACTTGGTTCATCCATATTTAAGTTCAAACGTCTCGGTCTAATAGCATTGAACCATTGAACCAATTTTGGTTTAATGGCTTGGTTCAACAAAGCTTAGTTTAAACGAGTGGTTCAATATTCAGTCAATTGGTTCATCAGCACGCAGCATTGAACCATTGAATCATTGAACCAATTTTGGTTCAATGCCTTGGTTCAACACTTGGTTCATTAGCCTAGTTCAATCAGTTAGCTTAGTTCAAGTTCATCAGCGTGCAATGGTTGAACCCCTTGAACCGTTGAACCATTTTTGGTTCAATAGCTTGGTTCAAGGGTATGCCCAGTTGGTCAAAGGGTAGTCTTGAAGTTCAAATGCCCTTGTGGAGGGTAGGCACTTCAAAGGAAAAGGACCAAGTAGGTTCAAAATTGTTTAAGTTCAAATTCGTTTAAGACCCGAATTCCTTTAGACTTTTTGCCTGAAGGAATTCCTTCAGACAAAAAGTCTGAAGGAATTCGAGCATAGTTCAAGTTCAAAGTTTGTACTGGGGAGAATTTCTATAGAATTTTTATCCATAAGAAAAAAAATTTGAATAAAATCTCACAAAAAATACACAAGGCAAAGACAGACCCAAGGAAATTGTCCGCAGACAAAGTCTGTGGGAACCTGGGAGGCATCCAGACAAAGCAAAGGACCTGCCGAAGGACCCTGAAGGGCAGGTGCCCTTGTGGGGAATTCTCGGCCAAATACAAAGGACACTTTTGAGGGCTAAAGGGTTACCTTCCCTTAGGGAAGGTGCTAGGGAGATACAAAGGTGAAAGAGTGCCTGCAGAGAAGGCCAAGGAAGACAAAGCCGTGGAAAAGCCAGTGAAGGACCCGATGACATTTTGACCAAGACAAGGACATCCCAGAGGCCATCAAAATTAATAGATCAAATTAGCCATTGGTTTTCAAACCAATGATGACCATGTGAGCATCAAAATTAGTGCAATGAAATAGCCGTTTGCTTTCAAAATGAAAGAGCGCTAACCATGGAAGGCCCAGAAATGTAGTGACCTACTAGAAGTTTGCCCTCAAGGGCTGAAAGAGTTAGAAGAGACAAAATTTGGAAAAGACAAGTACCAATTATGGAGCAAACAAGTTGTCTAAGTGGAAAAAGCAAGCAACGATTTGAGAAGTGACTCCAACAGGTGAAACAGTGGTTGTAATTAACCACTAGAAGACGTGAATGACCAATCATGCACCCCTTTTTCTCCATTTCATATTTATGAGCAGACAAGCTACATAGGTGCCTTTAAGAACCAACCTTAGTTAATGAGGAAATGGTATGGCCATGTCAAAAAGGGGCCTGAAGTCAAAGCCAAGGTCGACACAACATTTATTTTAGACAGCCTGCTCTTCCCAATGAGGGGATGTAAATGGGCCACTTGTAAAAAAGGGGTGCCAAAAGGCCTCCTTTCTTCTCCTATATATTAAGGACTTATCATTTGAGAAATGATATTTTCACATTTTTAAGGCATAACCCTGGAAAAATTTCCACCTAAATCAATAAATGCATTTTTTACCTCTATCTTGGATAGATATTTATGTGTATGTCTTGAGTGTTAATTTGTGTTCAGTCATTGTCTCTTGATGCTTTCACAGGTTCAACACCATCATATATGTTATCTACAAGGTGCCATTTTTGTAGCTGATAGGAGGAGAGCTACATTTGGAAGTGCAGCAATAGAAGAAGTTACTTACAATGTGCATTTCACAGCACCTTGGTGAATCTCTATTTTTTTTTTCATGAAAGCCTCCCTGCCAATTTCTAACAGCCTGGTCCTTCTGCCAAGTGTGAAGTGTATGTATGTATTTGTCTGATTTTAAGTGTGGATGTGTGAAGGTCAACTTATTTTGGTGCATCACCTCTTTCGAGTAGTTTTTTTCCTGTATCTTTCTCCCTTTTCACCCCCTCAGTATATATCTATATATATGTATGTGTTAGCACTTGCTGGAATGAACATGATGCATCAAAGGGAGCTAGCCCTTATCCAGAGACTCTCCCCTCCAGCTTCACCAGTCTCATAGGTGAGAGGTGAGTTTCCATAGTTTCGAGGAGAAGGCAGGAGCTCAGCCTCCTACCAAGGGTGCAATATTATGTGTCAACATAGCCATCACAACATATTAAAAAAAATCCACACTAACCACACTATTATTAAAAGAGGTTCCTGAAAAATTCTTGAACATGCTAATTATAGGGATAGCTTGCATTGTTGATGATAAAGTAAAGTAGTGATTAGAAATTTAGACTTAAGTATGCCATTATTTACTAATTTTAACTCATATTAGTGAAGACATGACAATAAAGTGTACATAAAATAGATGACATATGAATAATAGTTCAAACATCGACAATACTCACTACACATAAATCAAAATTAAAATATAGATAAGAAAACCATACAGAACATTATATTAATCTCTATCACACATCAGAACCAATATATATTAAAATTGAACACTATATATCAATTATTACAAGCATTTTCTCTTCATATTTCAGTGTTTTGATATACCAAAAGGAAAGACTCTTCACATTCCTCCATCTATTGCTTATGTATACAGTGTCAAATACATATAGAGGATTATATAAAATAAAAAATCATACAATTTACACATGTGTCCATCTAATATAATTTAAAATTTTAGTCTTCCTTATTCCTTATATAACAAAATTTCTTACTTCAATTATTTTCATGAAGTTTGTTTGGTCCTACCTTAGAGTGGTTTACACATCTACCAAAAGGTTTTGTTACTACTTTTGATGACTTGTCAGAGAAGTCTATTAAACACTTTTCTTATAACATTGAGCACAAGTTAATGATGGTTGACATATGTGCTATTAAACAAAGATGATGAGAGATATTTTCCACATATCTTCAATGATGGTGTGTAGTAGCTAGTACATTCCCCCACATACTTCTTAACATTGAGTTGGTAAACATTTTTATGAAAATTTAAATTTAGAACTAGTACTTAGTCTTAGATTATAGTTTAATGATGTCATTACTAAAGGTTATAAAATAGAGAAAGCTCTTATTAACAAGGGATTGATTAAAATCTATGCACATAGTCAAAATCACTCTCAACACCAATTTCCAAGTTAGAACTAGAATCACAACCAACATGTTAACTCTAAATCTGTTAACTATGGTAGATAAGCCCAAGCCTTTCAATCATAATAAGAATATGGTGGGAAATGGAGTAATTAAGGCTAGATATGTTCAAACCATATAGCCTCCACCATTTCAAAAGGTTCCACAACTGTAACTTCTTGCTTTGCAATGGAAACCTACTCAAAGAAATTAGTTTACTAGATGACTATTTTCTAATCTAAGAGAGTCCATTGAGAATGTGTTTTATAATATAATTGATGTGAATATCAGTGGCTACCCAAATACAAAAAATTTTGATGAGATTTAACCTAAACCATATTGGTATAGGGATAATGAATATTGTGAATATCATTAGATCAAAGGACATGTAATTCATAGTTGTGTATAGTTATGACATCTCATTCAACATATGCTCAAAAGAAGAGAAATTGAGTTGAACAATGCTTCATCCTAAAATTCTAATCAAAATATGGGGGTTTACTGAAACCCTTTTCCTTAGCATAATAACAAGGAAAATTAGTAGTGGTAGCAACTTCAACTCAATAATAATCATAATCAGAACCAGGAGTCCCAAGGTCATAACATTGATTACCATGCTACCCCCTATCATTAAAATGTAGTGGGATGTATCATAAAACATAATAAAGCTAAAATTATGATCAATCCTCATTCCCATCACACCTAATAAGAAAATTCTTCTATCTTAGGATCACGTCTGTCTATTTTGGGAGTTATTCCTCTTTATGATCGTTATTGAGTTATTATTCAAAGACATATCTATTCTACTTCAAACTTTGGTATTTTTATTCCCAAACGAGATTATGTTGTTATAACTCAATGTGATAAGATCACCCTTCAACATCATGCACCTTATTCTATTTATCCTAATCCATCTTCTCATTAAGATCCTATTCAAGATCAGTCCAAGCCTAGATATGCACCTATCAAGAAGCCATATGACCTTATGGATCACTTAAATAATATGTCAGCATAGATTTCCATTTTAGATCTATTATGTACCTCTTAACTAGACAAAGATGTCTTATATGATATTTTGAGTTAATCTCAAGTGCTAATTTATATTACATTATAAAAACTTCAAGAAATGGTCAGACACTTGTTTCCTAGTCCATAATTAGTGTTTGATAAGAATGATATATCATCTCTGGGGTTTACTCACACTAATTATCTTTACATTGAGATTATAATTACCTATCACAAGATCAAGAAGGTACTCATTAACAATGGATTAGATCTCCATATTATTCCACTAAAGCTATTCTAATGTCTAAGTTACACTTCAATGGGTCTAAAGAAAGATATTATTACTATCAAGGGATATGATAATACCGAATGTCAATCAACAAGAACCATTTCTTTGCCTATTCAAATTAGGTCCATTATCCATAGCACCCTTTATCATGTAATTGATCTTTATCTACCATAAAATGAGATACTTAGTCATCCATGCATTCACAAGATGTACACAGTGCCTTCTACTCTTCATCAATGTATTAAATTTACTCATTTTGAAATGGAGGTGACTATTCCTAGAGATTTACAACCATATCAATATTTCAAACATCTCAAAGTAGAAGGTTAGCAGTATACTTATTATCCTAGTGCTATCACTCACATCAAAAAGAATAAACAAATAATCTCTAAGCCACCTCCATCCAATTATGTAGATCTTAACACACATGTTTCTTATTCCAAATCACCTTTCCCCTCATTAAATTACTCTCATTTTAACATTCATGACAAAGTTATGGGCATGCATAATATAATGGAAGATGATTTTCATGTGGCCAAGCTACCTATATCACTGAACTCCGACGGCCAACCCAAAATAGAGTGGTGTAAGAAAGAGACATCATCTTCTCTTATGAAACCTCCTCCATTTGTTCTAAGAAAGGGGTTTAGTCAAAAATATTTGAAGGTAGAATATGAGTCATGGATGTACAATGAGGATCTAACTCCTTATTTCTAGAGTTAAAAATACCCTATTCCCAATAGAATTATGGCTCATAATGCTTATAAAGTCAAGGAATTGGGGGTAAAAGAGCAAGGTCAATTGGATCCTATTCTTTTAGATAAACATTCAAAGAAATAAGGTTTAGGATACAAACTACCTTGGTTAGTCCCCAAACATCCTAAAATTTGTTTAACCTATGCACTTAATGATGATGTCCCTAATAGCAACATAAATTCCTACTATAATATATACAATGATCCCACCAACACTAACCTATTTGATTCATTCTATGTTATTACCATTTATTCCATTCCTACCATTCCCCTCACCCTCTAATATCCTAACCTTATTGATTAGGACCAACAAGTTAACGATATCTCTCTTGATGAATTCAAAAATGAAGAAAAACTATCATAGTTCTTAGGCCTAAGAGAAAGTTTATCAATAGGTGACCACAAATAGGTATTTGTCTTCACTTTGGATCCTAAAGCCTAATTTGGGGAACAAGTGAACTTCTTAAGTCAAAATAAAATTGAAAAATCAATATCCTTAAGTTAAAACCTTTCTGAGGTGATTTCAAATCATGGAAAAAAGAAAAGATAAAGATGTGTCTTTTGGTAAAAATCTATTTCAGGCATCATTAGATGAGGAATTTTTTACTCCATGGTCAGAAATTTGGGATTCCACAAGTCCCCATCATCATACAATGATGAAATCAATCCTAAATATCATGATGAATTTGAGTGAATGGTTCTAGAGAATCAACACTTGTAATTCATTGGCCATTACCCGAGGAAAATGATTATAATTATTCCTACATGGGTCCAACTAAATGGTCTCCTTCTAAGTCTGATGATCAATTACCTTCTTTTTATCCTATTCAAGATGATGGCTCCATACTTTTGGTGGAATACATGATAGAGGTCAAGATTGGTACATATGATTATCTAAAGATCATAAATCTTAGTGTGTCCCTCACTCAAAGGAGCATGAATTTCACATTTCCATTCTCACAAAATTCATTGACATATTTTCTTGGGTTTATTCAGATATTTTGGGTCTAGACCCATAATTCATTGTTCACCACTTGGTCATGCATCCAAATGCCAAACCTATTAAGTAGAAGCTAAGAAATATGCATCTACACATTATTCTCTTAGTCAAAGTTGAGATATAAAAATTACTAGTAGTAGATTTCATCAAACCCATTCCATATGCATTTTAGATTTCTAACATTACTCCTATCAGAAAGAAACTAGTCAACATTTGAATATATACATATTTTATAGATCTAAATAATTTTTTTCCTAAAGTTGACTTTATTTGGATCTATAAAATATGGGATCTATACACATTTGAAAATGCATTCAAGGCATTGAATGTAGTATCGGCCATTCCATAGGATCAAGTTAAGACAACATTTACAACCCCTTGGGGTACATTCTATCATCAAGTCATGCCATTTGACTTGAAAAATTTAGGGGCTACTTATCAATGAGTAATTACTATAATATTTCATGATCTCATGCATGATATTGTTGAAGACTATACTAATTATATCTTAGGCAAATCTAAAACTCAAACAAAGCATCCAATAATGTTATGAAGAATATTTGAATGGTTTCATGAGTATAAAGTGCATCTCAACCCTAAGAAGTGTGTTTTTTGGTTATATCTAGAAAAAAATTAGGCTTCATTGTCTCTAATAGAGGTATTAAATTCAATCTATCCAAAGTGAAATCAATTAATTAAATTCCATCTCCTTCTAATATAAATAAAACTTTTAGTCTATAAGGAAAAATCTAGGATATTAGACACTTCATCTCTCAACTTGTTAATAGTATTGGGTGAATATTTTGTCAATCAGCTAACTAATGAGTAAAATAGGTCTTATCAACCATAGCATAGGGAGATTGGTCAGCCAGATGTGTAGGTTTAGTACATCAAAAGGGGACAAATCTCTCCTCTCATCAAGGGGAGGTTTCCTGTAAATAGGAGGCTATATACTATATATATATATATATATATGTAGAAAATAACACTCAAGGGTAGGATAAAACCATCCATCTCTCTTTTTTTAGAGATGATATTTATAGAGAAAGGAGAAAATCCTAATGAAAACACTGAAGGCACTTCTCTTCTTTCAGAAGTGATCTTACAGGAAACAGCAAGAGTTCTTTCAGGCAATGACAAGTGACTAGTAACAAAGGGCGTGGTAACCAGCAGACTGAGATATAGCACAAAGTCTCCACCTTGACTACCCAAGAGTGAAATACGAAGGACAATGAGGGCACAAAGTCATCCCAAGGTCCTTTACATAGAAAATAAAAAACAAACAAACACACTAAAGGCAATTGCAGATAGCACAAAGTCTCTCCATAGTTGGCTTCAGGACACCTTCCTGATTACTTCCACTAATTATGCTTATTTCAATAAAATGGACAAGAATTCATTAAAGAAATAGAAATAATAATCATCTCCTAAAATAACACAAGCTATAATAGCACAAAGTGTAAAAGTAACTTGCTTTCTCATTCAAACAAAGAAATATGATGAACAATCTGAGCTCAAAGTCTCAGTACTCGCCTCTCAATTTTGGTAGAGTTTCACTTCTATAATGGAAATATCTCCCTTGCATAAAGTAAGAGAATACAATATATAGCATCCAAGAAAGGCTTGGCACTTCATTCCATGGAATGGCTCATACTACATTAAATGCCTTGAATGTATTTTTAGTTTTGTCAAAGAGCCCATGCTGGAATAGGGCGACTGCTTTAACTATGGCATGTTGATTCATCTAAAATGTCTTCTCCTAGGCCTGATTCATCTGGTCTATCACCTAATGTCTATGCAGCTATTCACCTCACCTTTACTCTAGGGGATACAAACAAGCTACACCTTCAATGTTTACAAGCCAAAATATCTGCTTGGCAGATTGTTCCACCTACTAGAATAACTCCTATAGATAGTCCTGGTCTTTCCCTCTTTCTTGTTGTGATTTGAGCTCTTGGGCTATCTTTTCCCACTTTTACTGGCCTTTTCAGCTCCTTCTTCAGTTGGGTGTTGAGTTTGCTTTCAAGTTTTGTGCCTCTTTTGAAAATCAACATATATTTCACTAGCTTGAATTTGACATCCACAAGGACGTCAAAGGTTCACTGTTTCAATGGTTTGGGTTGCCTCCTTGGTTCATTCGCTTGAATCTTCTCCTTGAACTAGTCTCTGGAAACTTCTACTTCTTATCTTTGCTCAGAGCTTCCCTTGAACTATTGAACCTCTTGAACCTGTGAACCATTTTGGTTCAAGGTTTAATGATTCATCTTCTTTCTTAAAAGCCTTTATTTTCTCTAAGTCTCCCAAGTTTTGGAAGAGTTTGTAGAAATATTTTTGCAAAGTGTGTAGAAAATAGGCCTATAGAGTCTGTAGAAATAACCTATGAAGTCCGTAGACATAACCTACAGAGTTTGTAGAAACCAAGACTTCTTCTTTAAATCATGTGGAGTCCATAGAAACATTCATTTAAATTCCATAGAAATAAGCCTAAAAAGTTTGTAGAACTGAGCCTGTAGAACCAAGAAACCAACTTGCCGAGTCTATAGAAATGAGTCCATAGAACCCAGTCTACAAAGTCCATAGTTTTGAGCCTGCAGAGTCTATAGAATCGAGTCCATAAAAATCATCATGTGGAATCCATAAAAATCAGGCCTACAGAGTCTGTAGAAATCAGTCACAGACCTTAATGTCTTTAGAACTTCTCGAAGGGAAGGTGTCCCTTCAGGCCTTGAGAAGGTCAACAAGAGCCCCCCACAAGGGTACCTACCCTTCAAGTTTCTTTAGTTTCCCTTTAAGATCCAATTCCTTCGGTGGGTCTTCAAGCTCTAATTCCTTTGGGCAAAACATCTAAAGGAATTCCTTCAGACAATTTGTCCGAAGGAAATCTTTCCTTGGCTTTGCCTTAGCCACTTTTCTGCCAGGCTTTTTACTTTTAGGTTAATTCCTTCAGACAAAAGTTTGAAGGAATTCCTTCAGACATTTTTTCTAAAAGAATTCACTTTGTATTTTGCCTTGTTCATTTTTTTGAAGGAATTCCAACTTTTCTACCTTGTTTATTTTTTCAAAGAAAATCTCTTTGTCCACTTTTGCTCACTACCCTCCGCAAGGGTATTTTGTCTTGGTTCGCTACCCTCCACAAGGGTATTTGGGTTTGGTTCATGGCCCTCCATAAGGGCACTTGCCTTTTAGGCTTTGGGGCACTCCTTTGAACCTCTCGATTGAACCGACTAATTGAACCAACTTTGGTTCAATAGTTTAATGGTTCAATCAGTTCAATCTCTTTATTTTGGCTAAGTCTTTTGACGGCTTGAACCAACCATGCATCGAACCTATTGAACCCATTGAACCCATTGAATCTTTGAACCAAAATGGTTTAAAGTTTAATGGTTCAATGGTTCAATCCTTCTTCCTTTCGCTAAGTGTTTTGAAGTTGTTGAACCTAGCGGTTGAACTTGATGAACTTTTGACAAAGTGTTTAACTCTTTAAGATTGTCAATGACGTTGAACCTTTGAACCCATTGAACCTTTTTATTTCAAGGTTCAATGGTTCAATGGTTTAATCATTGCTTAGAAGCTCATCGATGAACATTTTTGGTTGAACCAAGGCATTGAACCAATCCTAAAATTGCCTAAGTGTTGGAAACCTGCCCCTTTGAGAGAGCTCGCCTGTTGAAACCATTGAACTTGTTGAACCTGCTAATCCCTTAACTAAAAAAGATTGAAGAATGAAGAATTTGAATACTTAGAATAATTTTTTGAGAAGGGAAGGGATAATATTGGCCTGTAGGACCAAAATAGTTCATATGTTGTCCCAAAAATGAGTGACATATTTTGGGAACAACAGTTGGCTCCAGTTGGGGAACTTCCTTCAGTTGAAAACTTGGAATAGCTGAGGGGAGTAGAAACTAGGATCTCTAGTGCCTTAAAGTATGCCATTGGGCTATAGAGTCATGCTACCCAAAAAATAAAGGCACCAAAAATGAAAATGAATAACACAAAATAAAACTAAAGACTATACAAATATACATATGTATAGGTGAACTTATCTGATACTTCAAGAATTGAAGTGCTTCAGATGCTCCCATTATGAGGTAGAGAAAAGGGCATGCCATCTTGATACTTCAACAAGAAACTATTTTCACCATTGAGCTCATGGATAGTGAATGGGCCTCTCCAAAGGGAATCGAACTTCCCATGCATTCCTTTTTGTTCTCTTCTCTTGTCCCACAATAGGACTTGATCTCCAATCTAAAAATCATGGTTTTTTGCTTTTTGCTTGAATAGCTTCTTCACCAAATTTTGATGCACAGCAATTCGGTCCACCACCATAGTTCACTGCTCATCCAGCTCAGTCAAGTACATGATCCTCTTATTAATGGAGCTTTCATATGTATGATCTTTGACTGCCTTAGCCAATTTCAATGCTAGCACTTATAGGGTTATGGGTATCTCAGCATTAAGACCATAAATAAGTTGAAAAGGTGACATACCAATCACCCTTTTGGGTGTAATTTTGTCTACCCATAAAGCATCAATCAATGCTTTATGTTAGGTTTTTTGGTTGTCATCTACTAGCTTCCTAATGATGGTCACCAAGTTCTTATTGCTTGATTCAGCTTAGCCATTCCCTTGTAGGAAATAGTTAGAGGAGTGGGAGAGGGTAATCCCATAGTAAAAATATAACTGAGTGATCTCATGAGAAGAGAAATAGGTAGCATTGTCTGTCACAATCTTGGTTGGGATCTTAAACCTAGAAATAATGTTCTCCTTGAGGAAATCGCATACTACTTCTGAAGTAGCATGTTTGGTTGGAATTGCTTCCACCCATTTGGTGAAGTAATCTATGGCTCTGAGGACATAATCATGTCCAGTGCTTGAAGATGGGTTTATAGCACCAATAAAATCGATTCCCCATTGCTAAAATGGCTCTTCTATCACCACTAGCTTGAGAGGCAGGGCAGCTAACTTGGGTTTTCTAGTGAACTATTGGCACAGTTCACACCTTCATACCCATTTGTATGCATCCTAAAACAAAGTAGGCCAATAATACCTGGCTTTAAGAATTTTGTGGATAGTTACAGGAGCAAAAAATGTCCTCCACAGGCTAAATTGTGGAAGGACCTCAAAAATTGGTTCTACTGCTCTATATCCATGCAGGGAAGGAACACTCCATCAAGGCTCCTTTTGTATAGGTTGTTGTCCTAGAGGACAAAATTTGTAGCTTTCAACTTGATAGTCCTCCTTTCTTTATGAGACAGGTGAGCAAGACACTCACCATAAGTAATAAAATGAGCAATACCTAAATACCACTCATTCATGGTGGAGATAAAGAGGACTATTGTCATGTCTTCAATTTCTTCTTTTTCATTCTCTACGTCTTCTAGTCTATTGTCAGCAATCAATTAGCATAGGCCTCTTCCCCGCACTAGCTTCATTGGTTTGATGACTAGATCAAACTCCTAGATTTTTGCAATCTAATTACCTCTTTTTGTCCCAAACTCTTACTGAGTTAATATGGATTTAACTGTGGTGTCAGGAACCAGGGCAGTAGTGTGTGAATTCAGGATGTAGAAGAAGAAATGCTTCACTACCTTCACCACTGCATAAGCATGCTTCTCCATGTTTGAGTAATTCAACTCATGGGCTTTGAGAGGATAGCTCATGAAATAAATAGGAGATTCCACACCTTCTTGGTTATGTTGAACTAGAATGGCTGAAAGTGTGTGTTTAAAAGCATAACTATACATGATGAAATCCTTGGTATAATTTGGACAAACCAAAATAAGGGCATGGATAATAGCTATTTTAATATATTGAAATGCCAATTTTCCTTCCTCAGTCTAGCTAAAGGTGGCCTTCCCTTTCATCATGTTTACAATATGGTGAGTCTTCTCAGTGAACTCAGGGATGAACCTTCATAAAAAAATTCACTTTTATGAAGAAAGAGTGAACTACAGTCTTACTTGTGGCAGGGTAAGCTCCTTGATGGAATTGACTCTATCTGAGTCAATCTTTATGCCTTCTTTGGATACAAGGTGTCCAAGAAGTGTCCCATCTATCACTCCAAAGACAAACTTCTTGGGATTAAGAGAAATGCCATTCTGGTGGCAGCATTCTAGCACTTATTGCAAATAGCACACATGGTTAGGGTGATGCTTGGAAAAGACAGTCAAGTCATCAAGGTATACCACAATGAACTTACCCATTTCATCTTTGAAAGCAAGGTCCATTACTCTTTGAAAAGTGGTGCCAGCATTTATCAAGCCAAATGACATTCTTCGATAGGCAAAGGTGCCCCAAGGTGTTTTGAAGGTAGTCTTATGCTGGGCTACTTTACCCACTTCAACTTGATTGTATCTTGAGAAGTTGTCTAGCATTGATAACATCTCCAAACCAGTCACTGTCTGAAAAACTTGATCCATGATTGGCAGAGAATAGTTATCCTTTAAGGATGATTGATTTAGATTTTTTAAGTCTACGTAGAGGCAAATTTTGCTATTCTTCTTCCTCACAGGTACTATGTTGGCAATCCATGTGGATAGATAAATTGGGAAAATTATCCTAGTATTCAACATTTTTTGTATCTCAAATAGAATAGTACCTGATATCTTTGGATTATACTATCTAGATTTTTGCTTGTAAGGCACCAAATCGCTTTTAAGAGGAATGTCATGGCAGATTTCTTCAAGCCTGAGTGACTTCAGATCATCATAGGAGTATGTTAGGACATCCACGTACTGGCTAAGTAGAGTAGTGAACTTGGATCTCTCCTCAGGAGTGCAACATTTCCCAATGTTCACCATCTTGAGATTTTCCTTAGTACCCAAATTTATCTAATCAAACTCCTAGGAGGAGCTTGAATTTGTTTGCTACTGTTTGATGAATATGTCATGCTTGTCAAACAACTTCTCAAGGAAAACCAGGACTTTGGGAATTTTATTCCCTTTTAGTTGTAGGAATTCATCACTTGAATATAAACTTCATTTAGAGGTTGGTTCAATTTTCTAAGGTTCACTACCTTCAAAATGCAACGGTTCAAAGCTATCTTTTTGTTCTAAGAAGGCAATGATCTAGTGGTCACCATTGAACACTTGCTAATGATTGGCATTATTAGGAACACTTGGTTAAAATACCAACTCAATAGTGTACCTATCTCCTTTAAATTCAGGGTGAGGAACTAAAAGAGTTGCTAAAATAGCTAATTCATTAGCTTTGTCATTGAATTCCCTGAGAACTGTAGAGATATTGAAAGCATCAAAGCTTTCAATTTGTTTCCAAACTAGATTGCGGTAATGATGTAATCTCTTATTTTTAGTTTGGTATAGGTTTCTCACCTGACAAACTACTAGCTCAGCATCCCCTTTGGCATGAATGAGCTTGACACCCTTGTCTTGAGCAGCCTTCAATCCAAGCAGTAGCGATTCATATTTAGTAGTATTGTTAGTATTGTTGAACTGTAATTTGTATGAAGAAGGGAAAACATCTCCTTGGGGAGATATTAAAATAATCCTAGCTCTTGAACTGGTAGAGGAGTATCTGCCATCAAATTCTAGGATCCATACCTCATTTGAAACTGATTTCTCCTTAGATTTCTCCTTACTTGGAAGGGGGGATTCTTCTGTATTTGCATTTTGCTCTCTCATGTCTTCTGTTGTTCCATCTGAACCAATTTTTAGACTGTCATTTTTATAAGTTTGATCAGCTAAAACATGAACATCCTCTATGGTCAAAAAATAGTTACCCATGCCTAAAGACTCAAATAAAATTTGAGCTTCAGGTGCTAATGTTTGAGTAACCACATATTTTGCTTCCTTCTTAGGGAGCAATCTCTGCATGACACCTTTGGCTGGGATCCTTGATTTAGATAGGTCCATGCTCAACTCACCACCAACATCCTTACAAAAATTTTGGCCAAGAAGGATGTCGTATGATGTTGAGACGTCAGCCACCAAGACAATCATCTTGATTCTCTTGTCTGAGAATGTTGCAAATGTAAATCGGGCATCTTTGATTTGTCCCAGTAGTGGCACTTGTTTGTTCTCCATGGAGAAGAATCTCCCAAATATCTTAGTTAGTGTGAGACCAAGGAATTCCACCACTTTGGTAGGCATGACATTGTTTGAAGCTCTAGAATCAATGATGCAATTGTTCAGCTGGTGTCCATTTATTAGCAAGGAGACATAAAATGGTTTGGTTCTCCCAGGGGCAGCCAGAGGAGTAATGACAAGATTGTTTGGGATGGGCATGTTCTTTGGGGATCATGAGTTTCCTTCTTAACATCTTGTCCTATAGAGATGGCTTTATTCTTCACACACTCAACCAACCTATCCAACTGCTCAGGGTTGGCTTATAGGAATTCAAATTTAGACATTTGAATTTTTGTTTTCTTAACATGGTCGACTATGTCAAACGTCTAAAATGAATTATGAACAGGGGAAGGGATTTCATCCTTCTAGTTTTTGGAAGGGGGAGGACTAGTCTATGAATTTGAAGTTAGAGGTGAAGGTGTATTTGAGGTACTCACCTTTTTAACGGTCACCAGGTCCTTTGGCTAGAAGGGCAGTGTAGTTCCCCACTTAGCAATTGAAATTGTAGGTTGAGCTCGCTCTTCTATTCTTTCCTTATCAGCTTGCTAGGTTGACTAGTTAATTCAAAAAACTAATGTTGGAGTCACCAGCTAATTCTTCTTCTCCTTCTATGAAGAGATTAGCATCATCTTTAGGGTTCAATTCAGGTTAGAAGGAGAAATCTTATTCTACTTCAAGATATCCAACTGTTGAATTGGTTAGAGGGGCTTTAATGGCAAGGCTATTCCTTTAAGGGGGAGGGAGATGATTTTCTTACCCTTGATTCCTGGTAGCATTACCTTGGTAAGACTGATTGGGAAATGTCCTCCTTGGTATATCTCTATATGAAGAGGCAAATGACATCCCTTGAGCTATTTGCTTTCTAAGAGCTAGCAATTGATTTGCCAATTTTTGCACCATTGGATCAGTGGTGGTTATAGGTGAGTATTCAGAAGATGAAGAAGATTTACCTTTGTTAGGATCTCTTCTTATCTCTATTGCCAAGATAAGGTCATCTTCTACCTCAGTGGCCAAGTCTTAATTAGCCTCAAGGTCTATGTGGCCAGCATGTCTCAACAAAAAACTCACTTCAGGTAGTTGTGAGTTGATGAAGAAGCATTTGAGGTTTTCAGGTGTTGGCTGAGCAATTATAGGAATTTTATTCCTTAGCTTGTCAAACATTGCTATGAAATCTCTCATAAGCTCATGAGGCTCCTTCATCTGTGTGAGCTGGGCTAGCAAGGCATGCATAACTTCTGTAGGCTTGAACCTAGCTTCAAATTTAGCTTTGAGAGTGTCCCAGCCAGTCATTAACCAAGCCTATAGATGGTAGAACCAGTCTATAATAGCACCTTGTAGTGTCTCCACAAATAGCCTAACTGCTACGTCCTCATATTCCACATCTATCACACCACAAGCTATGTTGAAGGCAGTAATATGTTCATCAAGATGAACTTTCCCATCACCAAAGAACTTAGGGAAATTCTTCCTTGAACTACATGGTAGCTCATGAAGAGGTCGAGTAAGATTGAGTGAACCAAAAGAGTTACCCCAGGGACCTTGAACTGCCATGATTTGATTATGGAAAAGGGGGATAAAAAATTTGGGTGGAGTATGTATAGGAAAATTTTTGCTAACAACAAAAAAAGTAGCTCTACCTTGTGTTGGTGACCTGGTATAGGTAGGAGGAACACTCCTAGATCATTGAACTTGAAGTTGTGGAGGGAAAAAATTGAAATTGCCCTACTGCACCAACTCAAAAATAAGGTCAATAACACCTTGGGCTCTCTAGTTTTTGGTATAGCATGGAGTTGTCAGATTGTATAACAAAAATAGGAAAGAATTGGTTCTACTTCAGCTTGAAGCTTGAGGCTTCAAACTGTGTGCTTTTTCCCCATCAGAGTCACCAAAAATTGTTACACAAGGCTAAGAGTAAAATGGTAAAGCTATAATGATAATAGATAAGACACAGAGTAGAGTCACCAGAGTATATAATGGATAAGGGTGGGAACTACTTGTCGATCCCTAACAGAGTCGCCAAAAATTGTTGGGTGAATATTTTTTCAATCAACTAACTGATGAGAAAAATAGGTCTTATCAACCACAGCATAGGAAGATTGGTCAGCCAGATGTGTAGGTTTACTATATCAAAAGGGGACAAATCTATCCTCTCATCAAGGGGAGGTTCCTTGTAAATAAAAGGAGGTTATATATATATATATATATATGCAAAAATAACACTTAGGGGTAGGATAACACCATCCATCTCTCTTTTTTTAGAGATGATGTTTACAGATGAAGGAAGAAATCTTGATGAAAACACTGAAGGCACTTCTCTTCTTTTATAAGTGATCTTGTAGGAAATAGCAAGAGTTCTTTCAGGGAGTGGCAAGTGACTAGTAATAAAGGGTGTAGTAACCAACAAACTAAGACGTAGCACAAAGTCTCCACCTCAACTGCACAAGAGTGAAATACAAAGGACAATGAGGGCACAAATTCATCCCAAGGTCCTTTACATAGAAAATAAAAAACAAACAAACACACTAAAGAAAATTGTAGACAGCACAAAGTCTCTCCACAATTGGATTCAGGACACCTTCCTAATTACTTCCACTAGTTCTACTTATTTCAATAAAATGGACAAGAACGTATTCAAGAAATAAACATAAGAACAATCTCCTAAAATAACACAAGCTATAATAGCACAATGTCTAAAATTAACTTACTTTCTCATTCAAATAAATAAATATGATGAACAATCTGAGCTCAAAGTCTTAGTAATCGCCTCTCAATTTTGGCAGATTTCACTTCTATAATGGAAAGATCTTCCTTGCATAATGTAAGAGAATACAATATATAGTAGCCAAGAAAGGCTTGGCACTTTGTTCCATGGAATGGCCCATACTACATTCAATTCCTTGAATGCATTTTCAGTTTTTTCAAAGAGCCCATGTTAGAACAGGGTAGCCACCTTAACTATGGCGTGTCAATTCATCTCAAATGTCTTCTCCTGGGCCTAATCTCTCACCTGATATTTGCACAGCTATCCACCTCACCTTTACTCTAGGGGAGATAAACAGGTCGTGCCTTCAATGTTTGCAAGCCAAAATATTTACTTGGTGGACTGTTCCACCTACTGAAATAACTCATATAGATATTTCTAGTCTTTCCCTTTTTCTTGTTGCAATTTGAGTTCTTGGGCTATTTTTTCCCCTTTTATTGGCCTTTTCAGCTCCTTCTTCAGCTACGTGCTGAGTTTGCTTTCAAGTTTTGTGCCTCTTTTGAAAATCAATAGATATTTCAATAGCTTGAATTTGATGTCCATGAGGACGTCAAAGGTTCATTGTTTCAATGGTTTAGGTGGCCTCCTTGGTTCATCCACTTGAATCTTCTCCTTGAACTAGTCTCTAGAAACTTTTACTTCTTATCTTTGTTCAGAGCTTCCCTTGAACTGTTGAACCTATTGCACCTGTGAACCATTTTGGTTCAAGGTTCAATGATTCGTCTTCTTTCTTAAAATCCTTTATTTTCTCTAAGTCTCTCAAGTTTTGGAAGAGTCTATAGAAATATGTCTGCAAAGTTCATAAAAAACAAGCCTACAGAGTTTGTAGAAATAACCTATGGAGTCCGTAGAACCTAGCCTACAGAGTCCATAGTTTTGAGCCTATAGAGTCCATAGAATCAAGTCTATAGAAATCATGTGGATTCCATAGAAATTAGGCCTGTAGAGTCTATAGAAATTAGTGACAGGCCTTAATGTCTTTGGAACTTCCTGAAGGGAAGGTGTCCCTTTGGGCCTTGAGAAGGTCCATTTCTTGGTCTACAAGAGCCCCCCCCTGCAAGGGTACCTACCCTTCAGTTTTATTCAGGTGGCCTTCGAGCTCCAATTCCTTCAGTGGGTCTTCAGGCTCCAATTCCTTCAGACAAAATGTCTGAAGGAATTCCTTCAGATAATTTGTCTGAAGGAAATCTTTCATTGGCTTTGCCTTAGCCATTTTTCCACTGGGCTTTTTGCTTTTGGGGGAATTCCTTCAGACAAAAGTCTAAAGGAATTCCTTTGGACATTTTTTCTGAAAGAATTCACTTTGTCTTTTTCCTTGTTCATTTTTCCAAAGGAATTCCAACTTTTTTGCCTTGTTCATTTTTCCAAAGAAAATCTCTTTGTCCACTTTTGCTCACTGCCCTCCACAAGGGTATTTTGCCTTGGTTTGCTACCCTCCACAAGGGTATTTGGGTTTGGTTCATGGCCCTTCACAAGGGCACTTACCTTTTAGGCTTTGGTGCACTCCTTTGAACCTCCCAATTGAACTGATTGATTAAACCAACCTTGGTTCAACGGTTCAATGGTTCAATTGGTTCAATGGTTCAATCGATTCAATCTCTTTATTTTGGCTAAGTCTTTTAACTGCTTGAACCAACTGCACATTGAACCTGTTGAACCATTGAACCCATTGAAACTTTGAACCAAAATGGTTCAAGGTTCAATGGTTTAATGGTTCAAGCCTTCTTCCTTTTGCTAAGTGTTTTGAAGCTGTTGAACTTTGAAGCGGTTGAACTTGATGAACTTTTGACAAAGCACTTAACTCTTTAAGCTTGTCGACGATGTTGAAGCTTTGAACCCGTTGAACCCATTGAACCTTTTTGGTTCAAGGTTCAACATTTCAATGGTTCAATGTTTTAATCCTTGCTTAGAATCTCACTGATGAACAATTTTGGTTGAACCAAGGTGTTCAACCAATCCTAAAATTGCCTAAGTGTTGGAAACTTGCCCCTATGAGAGAGATCACCTATTGAAGCCATTAAACCTATTGAACCTGCTCATCCCTTAACTAAAAAAGCTTGAAGAATGAATAATTTGAATACTCAGAACAATTTTTTGAGAAGGGAAGGGATAATTTTGTCCTGTAGGACCAAAATAATTCATATGTTGTCCCAAAAATGAGTGACAGATTTTGGGAACAACAAATAGATGTCATCCATTCACACATTTTCTAAAGAAAGGCATCACATTTAAATGGAATGTATAATTCCAAGAGGATTTTGATCAACTTAAGAAGTATCTAGATAATCCTCACGTACTTATTCCACTTATGCCAAGAAATCCTTTTTTCATTGTACCTTTCTATAATTGATAGCATCTTGGGGGCATTCTTTACTCAGCATGATGATCAAGGGAAAGAACAAGTTGTTTATTATCTGAGTAGAACCTTAGTGTTTATGAGTAGAAATATATTCCAATTTAAAAAAAAAAAATCTTACATTAGTCTTTATTTCCTATAATCTTAGACATTACATGTTGAATAATAGGACACTATTGATTTCTAAAGTGGATCCATTAAAGTATTTATTGGTAAAAGTAACTTTCACAGGTCAAATGGTAAAATGGGTCATATTTCTTAGAAGTTTTGATATTGAATACACATATAAAAAATTAATTAAATGATATGTTCTCATTTATCAAATGGTTGAAGCACCTATACAATAATTTGTTCCTATCATAGTGAATTTTCTTGATGAGTCTATTATGACTCTAACTAAAGACAAAGAATGGAAGCTCTATTTAGATGGTTCCTTCACATACATGGTTTAGGAGTAGAGATATTTTTCATCATGCCATAGGTCAATATTATTCCTAATTCTTTTTTCATTGGCCTTCATTGCATAAATAATATCATTGAATATGAAGCTTTTTTTGTTGGACTATGTTTTGTTATGCAATGTGATATTCAAAATTTTTAAGTGTATAATGATTCACAATTTATTATCAATTATTTTATCGATCAATATAAAATAAAGAATTAAAATTTGATGCCTTAAAAATTATGGTGGATGCTCTCAAAGTCAAGTTTAAAACCATTCAGTTTGAGTAGATTCCTAGAGCCAACAATAAATCAGATGATCTTATTGTTACTATTGGACCAATGATTGTACTTTCTTTTTCTATTCTAGAGTATGAGATTCTCATCAAGCATCTTATTATTTTATCTTATAATTTTTCACATTCTAAGATGATATGTCTCATTTATATTCCCAAATCCCCTTGGTACCATGACATCTTCTCCTATCTCCACAATCATGCCCTTCCACCTAATCTATCACGTAACCAAATGAAATCATTTATCCAAAACACTTCCTATTAAACTATAATTTGTAGCTTGTTATATCATAAAGGTTATGATGTAATTATGCTTCATAGTTTAAATATAGGATAATATGACTTAACACTTAAGGAAGTACATGAGGGATTTATGAGGCCCACACTAATGGTATGGTCCTAGAAAATAAGCTCCTTCGTACTGGTTACTATTGGCCTACCCTTGAAGTAGATGCATGTGTGTATGTTAATAAATGTATACCATGTCAATAACATGATAATTTAATTCATGATTTGGCATGATTACTATAACTAATCACAACTCCTTGACCATTCTCAACATGAGATCTCGATCTTATTTTCAATATTAACTCTACTTCTTTAGATGGTCATAAACATATTCTTACTACTACTGAGTATTTTACCAAATGAGTAGAGTCAATCCCTCTTTACTATATAACTAGTAAGCAAATTTAAAAATTCAATCTAAATCATTTCATTTGGCATTACAACATCCTTCCACCATCATCTCAAATAATGGTATGTCCTTTAAAATCAAAGACGTCACCACTCTCTGTTCTGAGTTCCACATCAAAAAAAAGTTTTACACCCCTTATTACCCTCAAGATAATGGCCAGGTAGAGGCATATAATAATATCCTTATCAAAATCCTTACAAATACTTTCAATATCTTTGGTCATGATTGACACATCAAAATATTTTTATCCTTATGGGCATATCATACCAATCTTTGCACTCCTACTGGTGAAACTCTTTATTCCATGGTCCATGGTATTGAATCCATCTTGGCTATTGAGATTGAGATATCCTCCTTATGTATTTCACTGTAAGGTGTCCTTAATGAATAAGATTACCAAGTGTCTAGATTATCAGAGTTAGAGCTTCTAGATGAGAAAAGGTTAGCTACCCTTAATCACCTAAAGTCTTACTAAAAATACTTTCAATATCTTTAGTCATGATTGACACATGAAAATATTTCTATCCTTATGGGCATTATCATACCAATCTTTGCACTCATACTGGTGCAAATCCTTATTCCATGGTCCATGGTTCTAAATCCATCTTGCCTATTGAGATTGAGATATCATCCTTATGCATTTCACTTTAAGGTGTCCTTAATGAATAAGACTACTGAGTGTCCAAATTATCAAAGTTGGAGCTTCTAGATGAAAAAAGGTTAGCTACCCTTAATCACCTAAAGTCTTATTATAATCAACTACATCAAGGTTATAAAAATAGAATCATTTCCTAAGATTTTAAGTTTGGTGACCTTGTGCTCAAATTGAATCAAATAAATATTAATACTAAATGGGAAAAGAAAGGTAAGTTTGAACTAAATTGGTTAGTCCCCTCTGTTATTATTATTATTTATGGTTCTAGTGCATATAAATTGGCTATTGAATAAGGTGATGATTTAGACAAGCCAATGAATATTATGCATCTTAAGTGTTTTCATGCTTAAATTTTTCACACTATGATATATAAATGTTCCTACTTGGGGGTATAATTATTTTGTTCTATCTTTCCCTATTCTTTTCAGCCCTAGCTTGGGGGCATCCTTTCACTATTCCTCACTTTCATTTTGTTATTACCATCCTAGTCTAATTATGATTCTATATGTACCATAGGTGAATCAGAGTAACATTCAATGAGAGCAAAACAAAATTAAAAATGGTTTTTTTATCAAAATCTCTTGGCAAAAATAGTGTCAAACTATAGAACATCATTGATTATTTGACTTGTATGACTTTTATTATTCCCTTGAGTTCCTAGTAGTTATTGAACACATGCCTTCATTCCATTAACTCTCATTTCATCCCAATTCATTGTTATAAAATAGGAAGTTGTATCCTATTCCAATTTTTTTTAAATTATCCTCCCTAATTAATTGGTGTCTAAATAATCCTCTTTTTGTTCCCTATTCACTATCAAGTTCATGCACCCACAAACCTCCTTTCCTTTGATAGGTGTTTATGGATTTGTCTATTCTTGTTCCTATACATTCTCTAGTCAAAATACTCTTGTCTATATCCTATTCCAAAAATCCATAAATAGTTTAAATATTCCAAAAAATCCCTAAATGGTTCAAATATTCCAAAAATCCTTAAAACCCCAAATATTCCCTTATGTCAAAAAAACTCTAAGCCATTGCATGATTCAATATTCTAAATTTTCCACACTTTTTACCCATATATAATGTTACATCATTGATTTATTTCTATTTTGTTACTTAACTTGGGTTTCAGTTGCTTGTATTTAGGTGGCACATCCTGGCATACTTCTTTGGTGTATTTCATCTCCTTATGAGCATGACATTTCAAAAAGTGGGACCAAATTTCCATGATTTAACTATTTTGTGATTTATTCATATTCCACACTCTCTCTATTTTGTGAGATTTATTCTATTATCTTGTCATTTTTAAAGTTTAAAATTTCATGCTCTCATCATTTTGTGAGCTCAACCATTCTATCTCAAATTGTTCATTTTCTTGTCCCTGGTCATACTTATCATTTTTTGTGTTTAATTTGTGGTTAAACTACAATGGGTTGAGGTATAATTAAACTATGTAGGTAGCAGTCAATTTTATAAGGACAACTTGGCCATCCCTTATCCCATGCTCTTAACATTTTATGAACATATCTCTTACCATTTTGGCAAGACTATTCCTTATACACTCTCACTATTTTATGAGTCCCTATTTATATTTTTATTCTATAATCTACCTTCTTAACTTGTCATCAATTTTATTCAATCCCAAATCCTTGGGAGAACTAAATCTGACCTTAATTCCATGTTGGATCTAATGTCTATGGTACTATGTAGGTAGCATCCACTTACATATAACTTCTAGAGTCATCTCATCCACCCCTTCCTTATTATTATATTCCCCTTTCCCTTGGTCATGATTATTTTGTCATACCCTTGGTCTCAAAGAGTAATGTCTTATTGTCACACACACTAACCTTAAAATTGAATATTTTCTTACTTTTGCTTGTGTGTTTGTGTGGATTGTTTGTTTTCTTATTAGTATGTTGTTTGTTACTTGGGTGCCTTAATTTAGTACATTATGTTTTCCATTTAAGTCTTTATTATTCATATCATGATTTTGAGTTTTGAACTATTGTATCTAAATTATAATTGATTAAGTGCATTATGTTGTAAATTTAAATCTTTATTTTCCATATCTTATTTTAAGTGGTACACATTTGCATTTTGAATTCAAATTGTTACTTATTTTAACAACCTAATGTTATCATGATCTTTCCTAGTTTATGATGCATACTATCATATGCCATATAAAAAATCAAGTTTAAATATGGTTATCATATCAATTCCATCAATTACATACATCTCTATCTATCTAATCAAATCATCTAAGCTAACAAAAATCATGATCATAATGTACATATATCTCACCAATACTAATAGAAATAGCATATATAAATCAAATAAACAAGAGACATAAGCAAGTAAAATAAGCATAACATGAGATAAAAATTAGATTCATGGATCTTTCTCTATGATAATTTATTCTTTTATAGGTTCACTAGGCCAAATATTTTTTTGACTCTCCCCTCAAGGGGGCATACAAGGCTTACCAAGCATGGCTTTGGGTCATAATTGAACCTGTTTGCTAGTTGTTTTTAGCCAAATTCATCAAAACTAAAATTTATTAATTTTTCTTCTATGATCATTTTTATGAATTGAAAAGTTGTTGCTTTGTCTACATATTGAAAGACTTTATAAAATATGGGAAAATGTAGACACTCCAATTTCATCACTTCCATGTCAAATTGCAAAATAGAATGACTTCTTATAATTTCACATAATCTAGTCTAAAATCATCTATTTTTCAAATATACATGTTTGAATTTAATTGAGGCATCTCTAAGTGAGCTAATTCATCATATTAGATCTGTTCAATTATTATTATTTGTTTAATTTATTTATTTAATCAAGCTTATGTAGTCAATTTCAATGTGTAATCAAGCTTCTTTGTTCAATCAAGCTTCTTTATTCAATTTTTCTGGTCAATCAAGCTTATATGGTTAATTTATCTATTCAATCATTATTCTCTGATCAATTTCTCTATTCAATTATCCTGTTCTTATCATTTCAATAATTTCCCCTTCTTTAATCAATTAATTCTATTAACTTCCCTTATCTAAATCATTCTTCTAATTATATTTATATTGTAAATAGAATTAGAATTATCTTTAATTTAATTAATTCCTCTTTTACCCCAAGTGAGAATATTCAATCAAAGAAAAGATTTTGATATCTTGTGGAATATTATTTTGTGAGCTAATTAAATTAATATACCCTTCATCTTGTAGACAAGATGAAGGGCCCATAATGAATCTTGTGTGAGAGCATTTTCAACCTTGTATCTTGGAAACAAGATGAATGGCCCACATTAGAGATCCATGTGTATTCTTGGGAATAACTATCCACACTTCATCTTGGAAATGATATGAAGAGATTATATTAAATCTAATTTGATATTTTCAGAGATCATCCTCGACTCTTCATCTCAATAAAGATGAAGGGCTCACATCATTGATCCATATGTTGATCCATGTACACATTCAAGGACTAATTTACAATCATTCATATTGATGTCAAGATTAAGTATCCTTAATAATTTGAATTTGTTATAAATAGACCCCTTTGCATCCTAATTATCATGCTCAATTCAGATAATCAAGTTCAACAAGGTCCATAATTTCAAATGCATATGTCCTCACATAATTGGCATTGATGAAGAACATTTTGAGCTACATCTAAGCCACATCCCATACAAATAAGTATTTAATGGAGGTTTGCATGTTTATAATTTGAATCTAATGCATTATTGACTAGCCTTTTATATTTCTCATGAGATCTTAGGCTCTAAAATTTATTTTCATTTTTTTAATGTTCTTGATTGACTATAACTAATAATGGTGAAAATATATCTAAGAGAGATTCCTAATGACATAGTTGTTGTGCCCCTAGAGGTATGATTTGTAATGGTGTTACTGAGTGAGAAACTAGATCTTTTTATCATATAAATTACACCTTTACATCCAACATATTGATTAATAATGATAAGGAAGTGACTAGTTCCTTTAATATCTTGTGAAATCTTATCTAGATACCATCATGAAGCTTACTTACTATAGCATGTTTCCCCAAATACTAAATTACATCTACGAGTACTTAGGGTATGAAAGGATAAAATATTGGAATTTCACCCACCATGCATTTAATCTACCTAGTTCTTCATAATATTGGCTTGATTTATTTTAGGAAATAGTTGTAAATGCATTCATAGGATAGAAATATACATATGGATTGATTGGGTCATCTAGAGTCTTTTATTGTGTAAAGTAGAGGAGTAATGCCAGGAACTAGTATTATAACACCTATAATGTGTTTTGCATTACCTTATCAAAGTAAGTGATGAGCTAGAGACCAAAATTATAGTTTGTTGAAATCCTCATTCAATTAAATCATTCGATATGCAATATCGATGACCCCACTTGTAGCATCTATCAAAATTTCGGTGGTCTTCCAAAAGTGTTTTGTGATGTATTCAAAGAGAATGCACACTAAAACATCCTATATTGTCAATATGTATCCTTATGTATGCCCTAATATATGTATTCTTAGAATATGAGTGAATGAGAAAGGCCTTGGATTTTTATTGAAGAAGGGATTTACCTCAAGTCAAAAGTCATGTTGCCTATGCCATGGTCATTGTATTGAAGAATATCATGACACCTTGGGAGATATTGATCACACCTTCATTATATTGATTGATAAGTGTCATCATCACTTATTTCAATTGACATAATGTAGGGAACTTGATGAGTCACTCTATGTCAGATCCTCATGAGTGTTTGAGAGTGAAGGCTCCTATTCGTGTTGTTTCTGGTTGATTTAAAATAAATAAATTGGATTTTTATATGTAAATGAAGTCAAATGGGTCAGATCATGGTTTATTATTTTTATTAGTGAAATATAATCCTCATTTCTTATTTATATATATGTGAGTGGAATCAAAAGTTACGAGTGATTCATGGTTGTTTTTCTTGTAATGTTGTTGTTCAAATGATGGCTTTAGTTGAATTGGTGCTAGCAAGTAATCATATCGTAATTGAATGAATTAGGCATAAATCATAGAGGGATTTTTTTGTAATGGAATTTTTTTCTTCATTCCCTTATTTATATATCTTTTCTCACTTAAATCCATCTGACATGTTGTTTTGGATGTGTTGAGTTGTTTACATGTTATTCCACTTGATTAATTAATTACAATCAATTGTTGATTATTTAACATTAACAATTCAATTCATAAGATCATTGGTTTGGATAAGTATTTATTTTGATGTGACACATTGTCTTTTCTCTCATCCACTTTATTTTATTTTACATCCCCCGATTCTAACATGTGAACTATTTTTGTAAATATGTAACATTTTAGGTGTGTCATCATTAACAACTTTTTGAATGATCGTTTAGTGTCCTTCCTCTATACTTTATTTGTCAATATCTCATTTTTGGACTTAATTTATGACTCTCATGTTGGATTTGCATAACATTGTTTCTTTTGTGCTGGATTGATTTCCTTGTCATACTTTGTGGCTTTAACTTCTCGATCTTAGCTTTGATATCCTATTTATAGAGATCACATTGTAAAACTACACTACAAACCTAAAATTAAAATAATAAAATAATATATTAAAAAAATCCTAATCTACATGGTGATACTTAGCACCCTCTCTAATTTTTGTATGAGATCTGATAGAGATTATTGATGGTAAGGCTTAAGCCTACATCTATTTACATGTCCTAGGAGAATGGTTCCCTAAAAGTACTTTAAAATAATTATTCTTTATTGTGAGACATAATGAATGATGTAAGGTCCTTTCCATTAGATGTGTATCTTTCCTAAAAAGTTTAAAAATCTACTATCATATAATAATATTGCTTATTCTAGAAAACATTATTCAAATCATAGATTACGATCATGTCATGTGTTTTAAATTTGCTCGCTAACTTCTTATGTCCATTATGTTTTTTACCTATTTTATTACATATAAGTTTAATTCATCAGTCATGCCTAAAAAGAGTCTTGATCTCCTAATCACATTATCATTACAATTCACAAACTAAGGACTATGTATTCCATTGGCATAACTTATTCTGTTATGTAAACTAGCTAAAATAAAGTGAACCATGTGGCACACTTTCAATTTATTCTATATTCCATAGGATTGTATGAATTCAATATTTCTAACCATCGCTTTGAACATTTCATATTTTTGTGAGAATATTTCAAATAACTTTGTTTGATGCCTCTACATACCCATTAGCTTATGGATGGTATGTTGTGCTTTTATGGTATAATATCATAAACTCCTATGTTAGAGTCTTGATAGTGATATTTATTAAATACATTCCTCTATCACTATCCATCTTCATAGGACATCTAATATGGTTATAATATTCTCATACATAAATTTGGTTGCATCCTTAGCATTGCAACTTAGTAATGCAATAGCTTCTACCCATTTAGTGAAGTAGTATGTCATAGTAATTATGTAACTTACATGACTATGTTTACTAGGTGGATTGATTGTATCCTATAAATTTGATTCCCCATTATTTAAATGGATGCTTAGATAATATAGGGTTTAATGTCATTTCATCTCTATTATTGTTGAGTGTGGAGCCCTTTAGGGCTATCACATGACCATGGGGATATATTTTTTGGGCCTAAAGAGCTCCACAAATGTGGGGAGTGTATTTTTCCCCACTACACCTTATGTGGAACCTTGTTCCACATGTGAGTGGAATTTTCCTTTTGTTTCTAATTTCTATGTATTCCATGTTTTATGGAGTTAGTTATTAGATGCCTATTTTCATGTTGACTTCCTTGATCTTAGGGAGTTAGCTACTTATTAGAAAAGGGAATGACTTCCTTGTTTCAAGGAGTTGGTTGTGATCACATGTCTTTGGAAAATATGATTTTTGGAAGAGGAGAGATAAAAATGGTGAGTTCCTCCTTAGGTGGGCTTATGGATGAGCTTGCTTAGGTGGAGGAGAGTTGTCACATGGTGGATAATGCTTATCTTGGATAAGCATTGCACAATTATCATTATTTGGGGGATTTTCCTTCATTTGATATATATACAAGTGTGATGTGACTTTTAGAGGTTGATGTGTTTATTTTTAGGGTGTATTTTTTGAGAGATAGAGTCAAAGTGCAAATATTATTGCAAATTACAGGTGTTTATTTATAGGGTGTGGTATAGCAACTTGTGAGATACAGTATTGTACAAGTGCAGGTGAAAGTGCAACATAGCATATGTGAAACATTTTTTTCAAGAGATATTATATCTCTATGAGAGGTTCTTTGTGATCTTGTTTTGATTATAGATTTTATTTAGGACTTTCTTGGTGGATGTATCCCACATTGGGTGAACCATGGTAGATCTATGTTATAGTTTTATTTCTATTTTTTTCTCCCTGTTTATGCTTTCATTTAACTATGATTTGAGGAATTATTTCTATGATGCATGTTAGTGCATAATTATATCTGATTTCACATTTAAAATCTAGTTATGTGATTTTATGGTGATTTAAATCTGGTTTAAATTCATTTAATTCCTAGCAATGATTATACCTTCCCATCCTTTGATAATGTTGTAGTGTTTTACTACATGTTGTGTATCCTAAAACATAGTAGACCACTATAGACCACTTTGTAATATCTTCCTAGTAGTGGATTATCCTACAAAATGTCCACCTATAATTCCCTGATGTGTCTCTTGAATAATTTATGGTCGTTCATGCTCTAAATCTATTCTACATATTACATCATATTTTGCCATTTTGTAGAGAAATACATTAATGATGCTAAATGGAAAGGATCTTGTAATCAAATATGTTTTATCCCTTTATACATAGTTCATAGTAAAAATTCCTTTTTTTATAAAATTTGTTATATCTTCCATAATTTGTGAAATCATATAAATTTGAAATAGATGGGTATTAGTGATTCATCTTGGAGTTCTTCATGTTTCTCTCCATTTTGTACTCAGTTCAAGTGGTTTGGTCCCATATATTATCTCCAAGAATTAACATTATTTTTTAAATAAAATTATTGAAACAACATTATCCATCAAGATATCCTCCCTCCTAATATGGTTTTATTTTGTAGATATCACAAAACCTAGTGATCAATAAAAAACTCAAATGGTGTTGCTAAAAGGTAGTGCCTAAACTTATAGAGTATGAATACCATTTCCATAGCTTCCCACTCTATAGATGTGTAGTTTTTATCTATAGTTAATATTTTTTGACTTGAGAAATTAACGGCATGGTATAATCCTCTATCTCCTAGTTGTGTTAGAACAACTCCTATCATAGTTCCTGAAGTGTCTACAAGTACATGAAATGGTTTCCTCCAGTAGGGGAAAACCAAAATGGTGTCACAACCCTAAGTTTTTTTTTTAAGTTGCATATCAAAGTACATAATGGATGTGTAACAAACCCAAACCTCACATTCTAGAGCAAGTAGTACTAGTGTAGTGTACTTGCATACACATAATCAAAAAGCTTAATCTTAACCTTTCTAAGCCATTAAAGGTCACAACAAGACCATGATATAGAAACTAATAGAATAGTGTCCCTAATGGAAATCAAGCATAATATCCAACCTTAGAAACACATATAGTAACTTATTATAAGTTTAAGTACAAATTGACTAAGTTAAGTCTCTTTAAGCATGAAAAAAAAATCAATTGCATAAGAGATTAAACTCAAATTATAAGTATGCTTGTCTAGTCTAAAAAGATGGAGGAAGATATAGTCTTGCCTTCCTACATCATCTATCAAGTAATAACATATTGACATCCAATCCTTGGATCATTATAATCGATTCAATATTTACAAATATCCAATGTGATACTAATGATAAAAGGGAATCAAATGTATCAAAGTACATGGTGGCCAAACACATACATTATCAATGTTGACTACATTTGATCAACCCTCAGTTTTATGAAGGGAGGTATGTTATTCAATTAAAATGTATTACTTTCCTTAGTATGATTCGGCCATACCTATAATAAAAATTTATTATGAACATGCAATAGGTGAGGCTAATCTTATCCATAGTCAAATAGTTTGACAAATAAGTACTCCTAAATCCGTTGTACTAGGTAAATTCAACATGTTTTGGTAGTGGTATTAATCATGCATACATCT